>OX637550.1:17937600-17985456 GCA_951800025.1 Oligia strigilis
AACTTACTCATACTACATAAACCTCAATTTAGCACAAAATAAACGCTCAAATGGCACTAACAGACCGTTGTACCACGTTTTGGCACGCCCGTAGCCATGGCGACGTGCCAGTAGCTAGCCGGTAATTGTTGGCATTTGTGCTACAACTGCCATTTCGCTGTCACTTCACGCTCCGGTGGTTTAGTGAAGCCAGGAGGGGTTGTTTTTATCATTCCGAGTTAACTTTGGAAAAATGTAATGAAAGTTAGTAGCTATAGGTGCTTTGTCTATACGTAGTCGTCAACACTGTCTACCTTTTAAGCCCGGAATACACATGTCTGTAACTTGCTCAAAAGTATGCAAATGGCTTCCATGTCATTATGGTATTCACTAATCAGAACTTGTTTTTGCAGACGGTAAAGTTCACTCATTCTCCATAGAAAAGGCAGGATCCTCCGACCAGATGGGTATTTTGTCTGGCGGGCGATTGCCCCATTCATGTCAGGCCGTATATGCTAGTTAAGCGGTTAAGCGGAAATATTTCTGATTTCTGAAACTCTGCTTGCGAGATGCAGGATTTTGCGTGACGTCAGTATGACGCGTTGTTCGCATGTGGCGTTGTAGATACCGCTACAAAAGCAATAATGGCGCGCCCGCATATTTATTCTAAGATTAAAACAGTCGTGGCAGACCCAGGCGAAGATGGCAGGAACAGCTTGTCACCTACAGGCAGGATTTTTCAAGATAGAGAGGATTAAAAAGGAGAAAGGGATGCCTTTGTCCTGCAGTGGGACAATACATGAAAAAAAACTGCTTAATATGAATCTTCAATTAATTAATTCACTAACGGACAACGCACAGCCTAATCCGCTGGGTCTAAAAGCATGAAATTTGAACAAAAAATCCTTATACATAGGTATAACCAAAGTCAGTACCAAGGAAGGATTTTTGACAATTCATCTATTGAAGGGGTTTTTTATCGCTTTAGGATATATATTATTTTAATCTTATGGATAATCCTAGAAAGTGTATTTGGGCGAAAAAATTACCTATATTAAAAATGGCAGAATCAGAACGGTGTTTCTGTGCGTGAGAACTAGACGTTGTGCGTGCAGACTAGCTTTAACTGCTACTATCTCTGTCGGACACGAAGCCAGGTGAGACAGTGTGCTTTTTGGCTATGATCACCAGTGAGTTCGAGCTCGCGACTAGTTTACTCTTAAGCAAAGAGATTATATTTGTTTCATCGAAAAGAAATTGCCAAATTATCACTTCCCAAACAATTTTTCGCATAATTTCATTTGCCAAATCATTACATATGAAATACACTTTTCACAAAAAATTGTAACGCAAAACTAATGGTTGGCAAGTGAACATTTAAACAATAACTTGCTTACTAAATAGTACTTTTACAAAAAAAAAATATTTCAGTTGGTATTACATATTTTACGCAAAATATAATAAGCCAAATATTTATTACCGTCGGGGCCCCTATTTCTGTCTGCCTATGATTTCTATTGGCCCTGTTTAATATGATATGAGGTAAAGGTATTTGTATTCTCATTCGCTCGCTCTTGCATCCAATGTCGACATAGCCCCGCTTCGCGGAGCTCCTATTTCTGTGAAAAGGGTTTAAAGTAATCTAACAAAGCCGAACCTTGGGGTGCCCTTCGCTGGCTCTTGCTGTCTTGCATCCTACGTCGCCTATCGACCGACCGCAACCATGCAATGTAATTAAAAAAGTAATGATGTAAGTAAAACCATGTAATTCCCATAAAAATATATTTTTGTCTATATATTTTTTTCATAACAAATCATTTGACTAAATATTTATTGTCTAAAGATTGTTTGCTGTAATAAATCATTTGATTAAAGACCAAATACCTAAATTACATTATCCTTGATAAAAATTAGACCAAATTAAAATGTGCGTAGGTACTAAAATAATTCCAAACATTGCATTGGTATAAAAAAAGGTTGTTATAATTTGTTTGGGTAATGAAATTTTGGCAAAATCTTTTCGGCAAAACGGCAGGATCCCTCGATATACATATATCGAGACCTCCCATGCCTACAACATTTATTACAATAGACAGTCATCTATTTACGGACCGACCTCAGCAAGCCTTCGATTACATTACCTTAAATTATTTAATTTAAGGTAATGTTAATATTTTGTAAATTGATTTTAATTTAATTTTGTGTAATGGCAGTGTTTATGTGCCAATTGATTTTAATTTAATGTTTATGGATTATTGTTATCTGAAATAAATGAATTAATAATAATTAATAATAATAAAGAGAAGGCACGAGCATAGATAACCACTTGTTCAAGATGGGTTGGCGATTTCAGACTTTTAATAACACTATAAGTCCAGGTGTCCTCTCGGTGTTTTCTTTCACCGATGTTGTTTTTTTTTATTTTTTATTACTAAATGGGCCCGGTCTTGACCCCGGTCATGCCTGATGGAACGCGATAGATAAGGTCTATGATGGAACGAGCGTGCCCAGAAGATGCCTGTTCACTCTTGCTTTGAAGGCAGACGGGTTAAATGTGGGAGGGAACACAGAACACACACAGAGAGTTCCACACTTTGGCTGTGCGCATAATAAGAGTGGTAATGTCCAGATAAACTTTAAAGCCTCTAGTGAACAATATCGACTGACATTCAACCACACAGTTTATTAACATTTTGCTAATGTATCCCTTCATGGTCCTCTTCAAAATTATCATCACGCTCGCGCAACAAACACAAATAAAACAGCCGATAAAGTACGTAGAGTCGGCTAAATTAAAATGTGTACGTGTGTGGGGTGATAATGACGTGGTGAAATATGGCGGCATTTCGTGGTGACGTCATCGGGAACCCCTTCCGTTTGTTGCAAGTATGTACTGTAGAGATTATAGCCAATTTGGTGCTTACATGCAACCCCCGCGAGTCCGTTAAAAGTTATTGGCAAGAAATACGATACGGCAGTTTATTCAGAATTAAAATGAGATGTACATAAATAACAAGTTATACCTAATTAATCACAATAATGTGTGTGTGGGGGGGGGGGTGTTTATATGTTTGTTACTTCTTCACGCTCAAACGGCGGGCCCAATTTTGATAAATTAAGTAAATAATTAACGAACTTAAAAAAGGCGTGGACAAAACTCATCCGCATTGCTGTCGACTGGTAGGTAATGAAATTAAATTGGATTTAAACACGTCAGTATAAAAGCTAAACTGAAGTAGATATTTTTATCTCGAAGGGCGTATTTCACCAAACTTTTCTATGTACCTATAGTTCATTTTTTAATCCCAGATACTAATTTGACATTTAAGTATTTTGTGTTTGCGTTTTTTTAACCGACTTCAAAAAGGAGGAGGTTCTCAATTCGTCGGAACCTTTTTTTTTTTTTTTTTTTTTTTTTTTTATGTATGTTCCCCGATTACTCGAAGATGGCTGGACCGATTTCAAAAAATATTTTTTTGTTTGAAAGGGTATACTTTCCAGGTGGTCCCATTTTCATCAGGTCAGGGTCTGATGATGGGATCCTGGAGAAATCGAAGGAACTCTTCAAATATTATAGGCACACCTATAGCGATTTGGGTATTTTTTATAGTAACTCGTGCATTTGCTCTCGAAAAGCACTATTTGGTGAAGTGGAACTGATGATGAAGACCACAGATGGCCACCGGAACTACTCAATAATAAGTATTTCATGGGTTGCGATTCGATTACTTTATTATGGTTGCTAAGCAAGTTATGCTCATCACAATGCGAATGGTGAAATGGAGCTGATGGTGAAATACCAGGAGAACTCTCAACAATGAATTTCCCTGCATCGGGAAAAGCAATATTTTGGTAAAGGCGATGAGCAAGTTGACATTAGGCTATTGTAACTTAGATAAATTATAAACAGACCCACTAAAAAGCGGGAAATAAAAACTTTTTAACAAAAAAGAAAAACCGACTTCCAAAAAAAACACTACAAAGTGAAAAATAACTTTAATTTCGGAAGTCGGTGGCAAAAAACTAAAATACAGATCCAAAGACACCGACTTCCGAAATTAAAGTTATTTTTCACTTTGTAGTGTTTTTTTTGGAAGTCGGTTTTTTTAGTATAGAAGTTTGACATTACACCTGTCAAATTGGTATCAGGGTTTAAAAAACGAACTTTAGAATAAGTCCTGAGAATAAATTTTGAATTTTTGACAGTTTTTCCAAACTAGAACAGTCAGACGTCAATTTTATTCCACGGAAAAAAGACTTTAACAAAATCAGCCCTAGGAATAAGGGTTATGTCGCGGTTTATTTTACATTGTGAGACCCCCACAGGCAACACCCTACTTTATTGTACACATACACACCTAAACTAAAACTAAAATAACAAAGCTAAATTGTAACCCAATTATATTGTAAATGCCGACGCTCTAAATTCGGGCCAGTTTGCGGTAGCCCCGCCGTCACAACTGATGCAATTTTAACGAAGACTAGTTCTTAGTCCGATTAGTTATTGTAGCATTTTCATAGTTATTTAAAGGTATCTAAACTGTGGATGTTTTAGAAACATAGCAGAAATTATTTACACACCGTATTCGAACGACAACACTAAAGTAGGGGCCTATATTTCTCACCAAGCTTTTATTTATTCATCTTTATTTCAGGCACATTACCTCTATTTAACCCTGGAACTCTGAGTCGTTGCTTAAAATTAATCAATAATTCACTTTAATTGACAAGTATTTAGTTTTGTAATGGGTCGACTTTACTCTTGCGTATTCGGTATACTCGTATTAATGCGTTCAGAGCGTAACTGCGGCGAATCGTTGAACCGCCGCATTTCAAAACGGCCCTGTTTTTGATAACGGCTAGCCGTAATGTGATATGGCGGATTATACAATCCGACTGCGACATAGATACAAAACAAAACCTTTAAAGTATCTTTTAAGAAAACCATAATCTATAGTGCAATACTAGTATAGCGAGATGGCCGCGTACTCACGTGACGATTATTTTCAGTAACGAGGCGGCCTTATGGTAATTACATGCAGAAGAAGCCTCATTGCGATACCCAACCCTTATGAATATGACGTACTCGCACGATCAATCAAGACACGTGTGTAACTACGTCATAATTCATGTAAACGTTCGCATATTCGCGCGACTTTCGCTTTTGATTGGGATACATACAGAATCAGACTTGCACCCCGCGTCCTACCCAAAATGTTCGTTCGAGCGAATATGCGGTCGTCGCGTTCATGTTTCACTTTTTTGTTCGGAAAGCGCCCTCTGTCGGTGCGACACGTTAGGTTCCGTCAAATAAAAAGAACGCGATGGTGGCGTGCTCCAAGTATAATTAAATTCTTTCTCCACAATTATATATTCACAGTTGAGTGGCGCCATCTATACAACATCCTTTTACCTGATGGAAAATCATGCCTTTCTTTGCTTAAAAAAATTCCCCAGCGTATTAGTTGATGAAACTTTTACTAGATGTCGCTTTACTAAGAAAACCGACGGCTTGCTACGAGGGCTATGCGGAACCATTTCGTAGCCGCGTAGCGCGTAGTAGACAATCTCGTAGCAGCATTCGAAACAACATAGATGGAGCTAGGATAACTTGAAGATACAAGCATCTAATCTGCATTCGCGATTTATTTGCCAAAAATGTAAACAAATATGAGTTTATGGAAAAATTACTTTAAATCCTACGCAATAAAGTTCAGTTTACGCACACACAACTTCAAAAAAATTATAACTGTTTCAATAGTGCAAGTCTAGGAGTATTTGTAGTAATCGAAGATAATAAAAATCTTTCCAGCCGTTCTTGAGTTATAAGTGGTGTAACTAACCCGACTTTGTTTTATTTATATTTATTCATGTAGTGATTTTAATTAACAGTACCTTTCCTAAACATTTTTATTTCAGAAAAAGTGGGGTTAGGCCTCTATGTTAAATAATAGCAGCCGCATGGTTTCATCGAAAGCTAAGCTACGCTAGCCGCGGTTGGTTCGTGGATAGGGTACCATCCATTACATAACGAAACCCCTCCATACCTCGGATAACACGTTGAGCCATTGGTCCTGGCTGTCTTTCGTAGATTTTCGGACTTTGGCAGTCGTTTGGAGGTTTGAGGAATAGGGTGTAAAGTTCTGTCATCCTCCATAGAAAAAGGAGGATTCTCCGACGAGACTGTTGCTGTGACTTAATGTGATCTACTGACCGACGAATTGATGTCGGGACGTTGTATATAGGTAATACTAGCTTCCACCCGCGGCTTCGCCCGCAAGGTATGTCGATAAAAACTATCCTATGTCCTTCCCCGGGATGCAATCTATCTCTCGGCCAAATTTTATCGAAATCCGTTAAGTGGTTTAGGCGTGAAAAGGTAACATACATACAGACAGACAGACAGAGTTACTTTCGAATTTATAATATTAGTATGGATTATTATGAGTATGCTAGTTGCGCGGTAAACTCTGCTTGCGCGGTGCAGGATTTTGCCTGACGTCAGTGTGATGCGGAGTTTGCATGTGGCGTTGTAGATGCCGCCACAGTCGTTACGGGTTGTCGGAAGCCCACAAGTCTGACAACCAGTCTAACCAAGAAGTATCGTATTACCCCAGTAACTGGGTCTTTTAGGCAGTCGCTCTATATAAAATAGATACTGGTATTCAGCTGCTTCCGGTCAGACTGGAAGCCGACCGCAACATATTTGGGAAAAGGCTAGACAGATTTATTGTTTTTAGATATTTTTATTACAGACAATAAAAAAAATGCAAGCTTGTCGAACTAAAATCATAAAAAGTATTTACGGCAGTATGTATTTATTATCTTCGAATCTGACCTTTCCATGGTCGTTTTAGTACCCATATAAGACCATTAAACACGAGTGACAAATATTTTGAACGCCCTCTACCTACTCCTTCTGCAAACAGTCGTATATTAGTTACGAAGTTTCTATGTGTTGCCAAGTTAAAAGGTTTTAAAGAACGTATTTTTATTGTTTGTGTTTTATTTGACACAACGCTGGTAATTTATTGCAAAATATGAAGCAATTATTTAATTACAAAAAATCTATTGTTTGGACGAAAAAATTAAAACACTGTTATTTTAGAATGTTGCTTGTAGAATAATCTGACAAGAAATTGTATGTATATTAGTATGGTTTTTATTGTAAAAAGAAAGTTTTTATCTTCATGATTTTTTTCTATCGTATCAAATTAGTTGTAATTATTGTTTTCAACACACTATCTACCTAGCATATACTTGATGGCTATTTTTAAGTGTTTATTATTTGAGGGTTTGGGCGCTGATAGCTGAAATACAGGCTTTCGCCTAGTTCGGCTACAGATGTCTAATTCATTTGTTACAAGAAATTATAGCCACTAAGATAATAATTATGTGTATCTTTGTAAACAATTATTGAATAAACTTATTATTATTATTATTATATTATTATATATCCTGAAGAATATCATATATTTTTCTGATTTTGTTTACTGTAGTCGATAATATACTTTTATTGTTTCTAAAACTTGTGTTTTTTGTGCTTAGGTCCTGTAAGCCCCCTAAACTGTCTCGTTGGGTTATTGGTTGCAACTTGCTACTGCTGAACTCATATGAGCTCTTGGGTTCAATTGCCGGGTCGGCCAAGTGTTATTGGGTTTTTCCATATAGAATTTCTCAGAAGCAGCCGGAAGTCTGGATAATGATGACGATAGTAAAAAAAATAGTAACTTTTTGTTTAAGTCAATCGTTTGTGAGATACGGGAGGATTTCGGTTCGTCATCTGCCTAGCCTTTTCCCAACTATGTTGGGGTCGGCTTCCAGTCTAACCAGATGCAGCTGGATACCAGTATTTTAAATGGAGCGACTGCCTATTTGACCTCCACAACCCAGTTACTGGGTAATGCGATACCCCTTGGTAAGACTGGTTGTCAGACTTTCGGGCTTCTGACCCGTAACGGCTGTCAAATATCCACGAATGACGGTTGGGATCAAAGGCTTTACGTGCTTTCCGAGGCACGGAGTGGTCTTGGTATGTGAAGATGGTCACCCATCCACGGATCAACCGCGGCAAGTGTAGGTTAACCTGTTCGTCCGATCCGTGCGACTGTTATTACTTAGCCATAAGCCCCTCCTCTGTCTCTGGGATGTTTTCGGTTACAACCGCAAAAATAACTTGGCCAGATTTTTTTTTCTTTATTTGTTTTATTAAAACTTTATGCATAAATAATAAAAAAAAACTACAAAGACGGATGCCTGAGACATTTTCTTCCAATCAACCTAAGGGCGATGTAGAGACAAAACATGGCAGGTGCAACATACAGGATAAATAGGTCGGAAAAAACTATAAAATATAATACATAGAATATCAAATAACGATCGGTAGAGGAGAAAACGAATTCAGCAAATCAGTGCTGGGATTTTATAAACGTATGAAAACTTAATCGATTGAGGACTGATTTTACCAAAGTCATATATCTTTTATCCGTGGAATAAAATTGACGTCTGACAGTTCTAGTATGGAAAAACTGTCAAAAATTCAAATTTTACTCTCAGGATAACACGTATTTTAGGTATAAAATGTTGATGGAATGCGCCCTGAACTGGCAACCCTTCACCCACAGACTCGGGCACAGACATAGATCGTAAAACGTATGTATGCCCAATAAATTGACACATCGTTACGATAGAGTGTTTGATATGCCATTTTATCTCGCACTTTATAGCCAGACAGAGTCAGGAGTTAGTGTCGTGTAGTTTTGATTGGATCGGATACAGAGATAAACTAATTAAATTCTTACCAGAAAACGTAAGAATTAAAACCGAGACCCAAACCTGGAATTAAGACTTTTTACTTAGTATTTTTCAAAAGGCTCCCCGGCCGCATTAATTTCTGTCAAAATCGTAACTGCCTCTTCGGTTCAGAGCTGCCTCGTTTGTTTTTCGTTTGTCTAGTGGGCGCAAGCGCTACTGTTGAGCATGAGATCCTTGATTCAACTCCCATGTCGGGCAAACTGTTATTAAGTTTTTTCTATCAAGAATTTCTCAGTAGAATAGAATAGAATAGAAATACTCTCAGTAGCAGCCTGGAGTCTAGATTTGTTTTTAGAAATGTAAATCACTAATCTTTAAACAAATAAAACACGTACTTTTACCGGATGACTTTTTTACCATCTGGAAAAAAGCAAAAAGGTGAACGGCACAGAAATTTCTTTTATTTTTCACAAAAAATTAAAAAAAAAAAGTTTTCTTTTTTTACTTTCAATCCTTTGATTCACGCCGGCAATTAGCTTTAATCGAAGGATTGAATGTCGTAACGAAAATATTGATAATTTCCGCGCGTAAAGTCCCGCCTATAAATTAAATTTTATTATATTTGTCGATTTATTTGTTTTTTTTTTTTGTTTAAAATATACAAATTTGTGTAATAATTTATTAATTAATTATTAAGTAATAGTTATTAATTAACCTGTGATATATAGTGCCTACTTAAGTTACATTATATCTACATAGAAGCTGTAAAGAAATAAGTAATAGTATTTAATGATGGGTTAATTACATTTTAGGTTTTTGAAAAAAAAACAGATTTCGGCTTCTACTCCATTCATCTTTTATACCCTGTTTTTGTCCAGACTGTAAAAAAGTCAGCCAGTATATTCTGCTCTCAATATAAATAAACCACAATAATTTGTAGAAACGCAGGTGCTAAAAGACCATAAACAATTAAATGAAAGCCTTACTCATCTTGTCTTACAATTACCACAATCAATTTGTAACTAATTCATCAATGAATGCCGATTTAAATAATTACTTATTGACCCAATAGAAAACCGTTTTCAGTAAGAAGTTAAATCTTAATTAACAAATAAATTATTGTTCGAATGGAAGAAAATTAGGTTGAACTTATGTTTTCAAGTTTTTACGGTGTTGGAAAGTCTCGAAAGTCTTAAAGTCTTGGGACACGAAACAACACACGATCAGACTCCCGTGAGTTTCTCGCCCATTCTTCTCCATACGAAACTACCTTGTGGAAGGGGCAACTACTAGTAGAATCAATTATATTTTCTTGTAAATGTTAACGTTCAAAAGTCATAAAAGTGCATTTAAATAAATGTTTTGATTTTGACTTTGACAGTCTAATAAAAAAAATTAAATGAAAAAGTGTTTATTCACAAAATTCTTTTTTAAAAGATATTTTTATTCCGCCAACCTCCAAAGCAGTTTGTTGGCAGACGTAGCTCCGTTTTTTTGAAAATATACAAACAAATGGACAGTACGGACGGTCGGTATACCACAGTATAATATAATGTATATTTAAATAGTAATGTGTATGCCTGAAACATCGGGGTGTGTGTATGTGTGTGTGTATCTTTAGTGGTTTAGTCAGTGCGATCTCTGTCAACTTCAGAACCATTTTATAATTATGATTATTTATAAATAAGCAAATTCCATGTATGACCCTATTAGAAGAGCCATAAATATTATATTTGAATAGGAGTTAGTTCCACCGCCATTTTGTTTTACCACCATCGAGTTATGTGGTCGTATAAACTGGCAGTTTAGAGGTTTTATTTAAGCCATATATGGGCGGTATTGTCCACTTAATATGTGTGTTAGCCCGTTGCGTGTGGTGCGGTATTTTTAGTTTTCTATTGTTATTCAGGGTGAAATTAAATTAGTTAGCGAAACTCTGCAGACGTGATGGGTATCGATATCTAAATACGATAAAATAAAAACAAAAACGTTGTTTGTTTATTTTTTTGGGGTTCAACGACTTCTGGTTGTATCGTTACTTGAAGTGTGAGTTAAAACTATATATTATTAGGTAGTATCTCTATAATGTACCCACTGCTGAGACACAGGCCTCTCTGTGAGAGGGCCATAATCCACCTCGTGGGCCCAGTGCGGGTTGGTTGATGTCACATGTCTTCGAATTTTTTGGTTCTAGGATTTGCCGGTTTCCCCACGATGATTTCCTTCACCATTTTAAAGAAGAACCGTTTGAAGAATGTAATTTCTATTAATTTTCTAATTTTTATGCTGAACCACTTAATAATTGATATTCCACCTCAGTATTGAAAATTAATTTTAATTCCAGTAATGTGGATTACGTGACGGTTTATCCAAATTCATATTTGGAATTGTTTATTGTAATTTCAGGACATTCGCCTTTATATGTATTTATGATAATTATTTATTTACTTTTCATGAAAATATGTTATTCTTCATTGATTAACCAAAACCCTGAAAATATATTTGTACCAGTGACGAAGGTTCCATAGGTACCTACAACTCGATTCCTACCGGCTTCCCTTTGAATAATGGTACAGTCAGTATTATATAGACAAATAATATAATCATATTATATACCTCTTACAAAAATGACCTATGCGTCATGTTCGTGAACGGGCGCCGTCAGTTGGGGCTGGTCATCACTTAGTTGCCTCGGCTTATTTTAAATTATTTTATTTTTGAATTGTTGAGCTCTTACTATTTGTTGTACTCTGGACGCTTTTAACGCGTACGTCTTTTTTACATCGTACTCACATAATTGTAAATTCAACATTATTGATGTAACTAATATTTTTGTAAAAATATAATTTAAAAAAGTGTCCATGGAGTTTCTTGCCCGTTCTTCTCCATAGGTACCTACGCTTTGGAATGGGCAACTAGCTTCATATTTTCTGACTGACCGACTTCAATTCAAAAGTGCCTGTAAGTGGTTTAATTGAAATAAATGGTTTGTGTTTGAGTTTGACCCTTCGCTACTGATTTGTACGCCGGAAACGGCAGAATATTATGAAATTTTGAAAGTACAGACGCCAGCACATCAAGTTACCCGAAACTGTCAAATTTTTCCAATCAACTTTGAACCTTATACTTTAGAGATAAAGTTGAAAGTCTATTAAAGAAATTTGACAGATTGTAGTAGCTTGGTGTGCTGGCGTCTGTACATGATTTTTGTTTTATGCCTCTTCTTGTTAGCGTGTCGATATCAATCTAAATGTACTCCGCCCTGTTTGACGGCGAGGCGAAAGGCGATACGGTGCCGATCTCTTTCCCATTTAATAGGTGTGCCAGGGGCTTACACGTAAGGGCAATAAATTGGTATTGAAAAGTGTTGTGCCCAGCACAGATCAAGTAATAACAGTTAAAGCCCCCTTGTTGATTCATATTTCATTTCAGATGCAAACACAATGTTAGGTATTTACTCGAGGAAGTTCATCAACTAAAACAGAAATATGACAACTTATCTAATCACATTACGGTGTACTCCAGCTTTCAGTTTGAAATTCATATGTAATCTTGAATAGGAAACCTGTTGTCAAAACTAATATACGTAACGTCGGATCGTGTGTTCGTTTTCCCAAATATTCTGCGGATGTCAAAGTTTACATCCATCCATAGTTCAGTATAGTTTAAAATATCACATCACCGGCGTCATTCCGAAAGGTTAGGCAAAGGTGTACCTACATGAAGCTTCGGGAGGTTCCTGCACATCATCAGGCGGGAGGAAACGCCCGGGTCTCACCATTGCCAGGATCGCCCAGAGGACACGGTGGAGCACACGGTGGAGGTCTGCCCCGCTTGGGCGGAGCACCGCCGTGTCCTCGTAGAAGCGATCGGCAGCGGCGGCGACCTCTCGCGCCCGGCCCTGGTGCAAGCCATGGTCCGGGGCGAGAGGGAGTGGGAGGCAGTCACCTCCTTCTGCGAAGCAGTCATGCTAGCGAAGGAGGTGGCGGGACGGCTCAGGGAGAGAGCCTCCCGTCCCAGCCGCCGCGGGAGACGCTCCGGGCGTCGGGAGCCGCGCGACGACTCCCGGCCACCGTAGGCGCGGGCCTGCGGGCGGAGAGTAATGGGTAGCTCACCGTCCGATCAGGACCAGGCCCGTGCCGGATGGCGCGTACGTGTTCCACGCGCGCCTCAAAGAGATGTCAGCATCGAGGAGGGGCCCCATAGGGCCGAAGCCTGCCGGGTCAGCGGGATTGTCCGAAAGGGTTACCGCCGACCCGGAACATAAAGGGCTAAGGAAGGAACACGGGTGGGTTTTAGTCAGTAAGAGTCTGGCACTCCCTTCCGCTCCACCCAGAGCGGGACCTCATTTGATGATTTCCCATCCGCAAAAAAAAAAAAAAAAAAAAAGGTGTACCTACATATACAGGGTTATTGGTAAAACACTCAGGACTATATTACTAACATCATAAACAACAACTTTTGTTCTATGATTTTTATTAATTAATCAGACTTTCATACAAAAAAAAAATATTTTAATTCAACGAATTCTGTACGACACGAAAAAAAATTCTGCTGTTTAAACAAAAGTTCAATAACCTACTTACTTGATCAAAATGTATGAAACAGCTGATTTTTTTTCGTCATTTCAGAGTTGGTCTTATAGTAAAAGTTGTTCAGTTCAATGGCCTAAAGCACCTCTCAAAGTTTGTTGGGTTAATTTTGAAACACCTTTTAGCGGGGAGAGGGACCTTTGAGTGGTTAGTAGGTACAGTGTGCACCCACATTTCCCAGTTATATTTAAGTCCCATTTAATACGGAGCGAGGCTATAATATTGCCGTCAACCAGGCACAAATCCAGACTTCGGGCTGCTACTGAGAAACTATCTGTATGTTACCTTTTCAAGCCTAAACCACTGAACGTATTTCGTATTTCGGCAAGGAGATATTTGGGGGACAAAGGCCACTTTTTGTCCCGGTAGCACGTCACCATGCTGACAACCACATGGGTCGAGCCGCGGGCAGAAGCTAACATTACACTTTTATCATATCTGCTTAAAGGCGGAAACAGACTTATAACACACCTCGTTACGTGACATCAATGAAGCTTACTCATTGGCCACATTTTTCATCTCTGAGCTATTTTCGTCATTTGGCCAATAAGTACTTAAGCGTGGGATGACCTCGGGTATTACAAGTGTACTGCGGCCTTTATTGTTTCAGTTAAACTGCAGCCTACGCCTACAATATTATGTTACACCTTTATGCTTAATAATTAACAAAAACATTTTTTAATAAAAAAAAACAAAATAAAAAAAACAAACAAACATAAAAAAAATATACTTACAAACAAAAAAAACATATTTTGCAAATAAACGAATTTTCTTTCTTTCTTTTAATTATAGTTCAGTATTATTTCAGCATAAACAAGAATAATATACTGTGCAGATTTAGAATAATTATAATATTTTTGTATTTTTTCAAAATATGTACTATTAGATATGTCAAAATAATCAGTAGGTACGTACTGACAAACCGTAGATTTTAAAAGTATTTTTTTCATGATCTAAATCCTCTGTTAATTTGGGTACTTAGTTCAAAAATTTTGAACATCGCCGCAACATTTGTTAGTGTTTCATCTACACAGAGCGGTAGTGCGCGAAATTACCATGGTACAGCCAAACGCACGCATATTGCAACAATTTGACGGTGACAGTGTCTTTATTACATAGAAATAAGGGCGATTTTTGCAGTTCATGAGTTACTTCCGACACGTATCTGACCGTACTAAATGACACCGCGCACTGATTATTTGTTTTCGGATATACAGCTGCAATGAGAGGGTTGGCAACTGTCATCAGAAAGCCAATTCCGGTAATTAAAAACGATCAAAATCTAGTCGCAATCTCATCTTAGCGACGATCAATGACAAAAACTTGTCAATAATGTAGGAAAATTAGTTTTTTTTTTTGACAGATTGGGACTGAGTGACATTGTGAACGTTCTTAAAATTACGAGAATGGCCCCCTCTGATACCCGAGTTGTATCACCCGTTTTTAGGGTTCCGTACCAAAATGGTAAAACGGAACCCTTATGGTGAGACTCAGTCTGTCTGTCTGACTGTCACAACTAGATCAGTTAACTGTCCATTATGATTAATAATGTTATCCTTTTATGATTCTACCAAAGTGGCCTTTTCAGGCCCCCTGAGCTTGAGCCGCCCTCGATTTCTTCGGCCTTCCGGCTTACTATCCAATAAACGTCTGGGTGCTCTGGTCTCATCCACTCTTGCGACATGTCCTGCCCATCGAAAACGTCCTACTTGGATGGTTTTCTGAATAGTAGGTACCTTTTAATATTATTTAATTTCCCATCCCTTTGAGAGTTAGTTTATTCCTAAGATTTTCTCAGAGCAAAATAATTAACTAATGAATCAGGGTTTCCATCCAGTATTCCTAGAAATTATTAATTAAAAATCCTTTTTTCCTCTACTGCCAATCTCAAAATAAACTCAAAGCCGATATGTATCAAGAAACTTCATTCGCTAAAGGCAAATAAAACTTATGTGGGAAAAAAGAGCGCTTCGGAGGGAAGGATGTAATCAGGCTACAACCAGGGACTCTTTGACGTACCCTTGGCATTTTTTTTTTAAAGCGGTTCGTGTCTGGACGCTTGCAGGTTTTATTAAAAAGGTTTTGCGTATCAATGTTTTTTTCTGACTCGAGTAGTCTGTTAAAAAATACAGATACATACATATCAATAATTACTTTAATTGACCAGCATAATCATATGAAAACAAAACTGAAATGATCTCAATATGATAATATACAGTTGGACTTTTAATTAGCTGCAGTAAAATGCAGCTTATGTGTTACATAAATGACTGAAATTGGCGTCTTTTTGTCTTTTCGCGGCCATCAACCAAATCTTGTTTTTCTAGTGCAGAATAATGTAACAAACGAAACTTATTTGACATGCATATCTCTAAACTCAGTTCCAAATTAGTTATAAAAAAGTATCATTTTACTGCAGCTAATTAAAAGTCGGACTATAGTTTGGACTGACATTGTTCTAAAATATATTATAGCGCTTCTAGGTTCTTCAGGCGCGTGGCCAAAATCGGAACTAACAGCGCCATCTTTATTGTGTTAATACATTTCCCAAATGTTTACCAACTGCGTTTCCCTGTCCAAATCATTTGCGCGTTAAAATATCCTTGTACTTACGTGTATTTATTAAAAATATAGATTCATATCTGGGCAATAAAAAAATATTTTATTTTATTTTTAGGGAAACTGTTCGTAATTCAAAAGGAACAACGGGACACTTAAATATCACTTTGTCGTACACCCACCCGTCCGTCTGTCAGTCTGTCAAGACCCTTTTTCTCAGGAACGCGTACGTTATTAATTTAACATGAATATCAAGTACGTAAATGTACGGTCCCTTGGGAGTTCTAAGAAAATCAAGCTTCTAAGTCAACGCAACAAAATACGGCCATTTGCAACATATTTTGATATATAAATCAAGAAGAAGACGTAGCGTTGAAAGGCCTCCCACAAGATGGTCCGACGACCTTGTGAAGGCCGCAGGAACCCGTTGGATGCGAGAAACACAGAACCGGTCAAAGTGGAGGTGCTTGGGGGAGGCCTATGTCCAGCAGTGGACGTCTTTCGGGTGAAATTTGATGATGATGATGAAATAAATCAAAACCAGTAGGGTACTTTCCGTTGACCTAGAATCATGAAATTTGACAAGAAGCAAGGTTTCACAGCACAGTTAAACAACAGTTAGAAACAATTTTCAAGAAAAAGTTGGAAAATTGTTAACTTGTAGTTAAATCGCATTTTTTTTTGCGATTACAAATTTCAAATATAAGTAATTTGTAATCGTAGAAAAACGGAGAATTGACCGTGACGTATCCATACTAATATTATAAATTCGAAAGTAACTCAGTCTGTCTGTATGTTACCTTTTCACGCCTAAACCACTGAACGGATGTCGATAAAATTTGGCAGAGAGATAGATTGCATCCCGGGGAAGGACATAGGATAGTTTTTATCGACATACCTCGCGGGCGAAGCCGCGGGCGGAAGCTAGTAATAGTATATGGGTTGTAAAACGTATAACATGTTTTTCAGCTACAATGTCAAGTTTGCTTTTAGGATACATTCATCCCAACTACGGAACCCTTCATTGTGCGTTGTACGACACGCACTTGTACGGTTTTCTTTATTTCTAGCAGTGTAGGTACTTGTTAATTAAAGTAAATGATTGATTATGTTCATGTAACCAAGAGTAGTGTAAGACCAGCTATATGGAGCGACGACCTTAAAAAGGTGGCTGTGACCGACTGGATGCGGAAGGCGGAGGACAGGGTGTTGTGGCACAGCCGGGGAGAGGCCTATGTCCAGCAGTGGACTGCGTATAGGCTGAGTAATTGATAGATTGATTGATGTGACGTAGCTGAGGACCAGGCTTACAGCCATATAACAATGCCTATGTTTAAGGTGCCTATGCCTGCCTAGTGCCTATGTTTAGAGTAAATAGTATATAAGTAAACTAGGTATAAAATAATGAATAAGTAAAATTTTGTCATTATTTCAAGACTTCGTATTGTTATGAATTGTATAGTCCTGCAATTACCATAACGTATATGCTCATTCCGCCTATGATATAGGGTTATCCTAGTACAGGCATCTAACATTATTATACCTTTGTAAATAATTTTTAAGACTTTATGTAATAACTAGCTGCGCCCCGCGGTTTCACCCGCGTAAATGTCGATCCCGTAGGATTATCGGGATAAAAAGTAGCATATATGTTAATCCAGGGTGTCAGCTACCTCCCTACAAGCTGGATCAATTTTGACAAAATTGGTCCAGCCGTTTGAGCGTGAAGAAGTAATAAACATATAAACACACACACATAGCCCCCCACACATACTCACAAACTTTCGCCTTTATAATATTAGTGTGATTTTACCAATTTTAATACTGAATAAAACATTTATTTTTTATTTTTTTTTATTTTATGTGGCTCTCGAGGGTCAAAGTCGATCAAAATAAGCAGATGTGGTCAATCACAACGGTCGGGATTGTGTCTGCGGTCCGTGTGTGGTCGGACGATTTTATTTTGTACATAAAATTCCGTGAATTTCTAATTTGGCGTAATTTCGGGCGTTCGGGGTTTCGGACCACAGTACGGACGGAAACAGTAGGGCCAATAATAATATAGATCTGTTAGATGATAATCAGAAGTTCAATGCCCGTAATTAAAAACGTTTAAAATTAACCATTTGGATGCACTTTTGAATTGTCAAACAGTCGTCGGTCAGTTAGTCAGAATGTTGAAGCTAGTTGAAACAAATGTCAAATGTGTACTATTTTGTTGGTTAAGGCTGCGTTTAAAGGTCTTCTCAACCGCGCGGTTGTACACTTGCACACCCCTTCTTCCTCGAAATAAGAACGTAGTAAGTTAATAATGCCAAAAAATCAAAAATTGACCAAAAATAAAATGGTCCAAAAATTAAATGTCCAAAAATAAAAATGACAAAAAAATTTAAAATTACTATACCATTTTTTCAACTTGTACATAATACAATCCAGTAAGTATCAAAGTATCATATTAGTCATTAGCACTTACGAGCCTATACTACCTCAGCTAAAATTCACTCTTTATCTCGCTCGCACGATACTGCTCGCGGACTGTGTGAAAGCGAGACAGAGTACGGTGCTGGGCGGGAGACAGCGCCAATAGTTTAGGTATTTGCTTTTTACGGTGAAAATAAAGGTAATTCAAAAAAACTAACTAACATAAGACCTGCTTTATAGTTAGTTCAGTTAGTATGCAAAGTTTCATGATCTAATTTGAAGTATTTTTTGAATACCAGCGGTTTATTGTTCGGTTTGGAGGTAACTTTGGATTTTTTTTCTATCGAGAAAATTTTATGGAATCGTGTTTTCGTCTAACATAAGACCTTACATTAATCCTCAACTTTAGCATATATTTATTTCAAAATCAATGCTGCAGTATTTTCGACATAACGGAGGATCATGCTAAGCCATTTGAGGTAGTATAGGCTCTTAAGTACAAATCGAAGATGCATAAAAATTGGAGGTAACTTCGTGAAGTTTTTCTATCGAGATTGTTATTTTATGTTTCGAGAAGAAAAAAGTTTGGAAATATCATGTAGTTTAACATAATCAGCCTATAATTTTGCCACACTCAGAGGGAATGGACCGTCCACCACGCGGGCCCAGTGCGGGTTGGTAGATATCACATGTCTTCGAATTGTTGGTTCTAGGACATGCCGGATTCCTCACGATGTTTTCCTTCATCGTTTTGGGTGTAATGGTAATGAAATTATTGCTGTTCCATTAACAGAATGGATATATCAAGTAGATACTCGTATTTTTTTTTTTTATCCCAAGAATTGTCAGTTTCATGAAATGAAATGAAATGATTGAAATGAAATGATTTTTATTTTTGTAAGTAGGTTTGTACAAACACTTTTACACGTCAATCATGTTTTTTTTAAACTAGATGAAGTCGGCGTTTCCTATCTGACTACTCTGAGAAGAAAGGCCGAAACAAACTCAGAGGTCACAGTCTCTTTTAAAGTCCAGACATAATCTTGGTCAGGTTATATGAAGACCATGTAGATCGATGTCTGAGGTGGTCTTTTGAGGAAAGAACCACACAGATTGAGAGGACCTGTCCAGTCAGTGCACGCATTTGTCAAAAATCGTGCAGCTCAACTCAAGATTCAAGGAGCTCAACGATTCGACGAACAATACCAAAGAAAGGACATTTGGGTAGGCCACATAAATAACTCAAACTGCCAGACCATGAAAAAAAAACAGAACAGAGAGAATAGAAAAATATATATATATATATATGTAAAATGACCCACATCGTCTTCACATTCACAATGAAAAAATAATATAATACTTTACAAAGTAAGCAAATGTCATTGTTTAAAAAAAATCATCAATGTCAATGTGTATATAAAAAAGAAAAAAAATCATTCAAAATGCAGAAATTGGAAGCAGCTCAATCCCAAGCCTTTTTGTCCTCAATATAATCTTTAACGGTATAAAAGGCTTTCTGGCACAACTTACGTTTAATGAAAGATTTGAATTTATTAAGGCTTAGATCTTGAACGTGGCTTGGTAGTTTATTGTAAAAGCGTATACATTGGCATCTGAACGAGCCACCTATTTTCTTGAGCCTGGTTGTAGGTACAACATATTTGTGTTTGTTTCATGAAAAATCAAGATTGACAATTTTGCTTTAGCCTCCCTCTTAATGGTTCAGTAGCTTATACGGAACTTCGAAAAGAGATTTAACTAAATAAGGTGCTATTTAGTTCGTGGCCAAGTAATAACAGCCGCAAGGTCCGATCTGAGGTTAAGCTACGTTTGCCGAGGTCAGTCCGTGGATGGGTGACCATCTATTACATACCGAGACTACTCCTTGCTTTGGAAAGCACGTTAAGCCTTTAGTCCCGGCTGTCATTCATAGATCTTTGACAGTCGTTCCGGATAGTAAGATGCCCAAAAAGTCTGACAACGAGTTTCACCACTAAGTATAGTGTCACCCAGTAACTGGCTTGTGGAGGTAAAAAAAAAAATAAGTGTATTAATACAAAAACCATACTTTATAAAGCTCATACAATACACATAGGAACATAAAAACTTTGGGAATAAAGGTTGCATAAACAGTGAAAACCCGATTGTGAACTCATCAACGCACAAAAACCGAGCCTTTCTCAGGGATTCCTAACTGGCGCGCGTAACATATAGGTCGGATTCGCTGCATGTAAAATACTGATATTCTCTGCATCTGGTTCTACTGGAAGTAGTCTTAGTAGGAGGGAAAAGGCTAGGCAGACGATGACTAGTTAAATAACACTTTTATTTTACAATAGTAGAATTTAACTCAATACATGATGAATCGCCTCAGTTTTCATACCCGCTCCCGTTTCCAATGAACATTAGTTTTTATTATTTCAATATAAATACTTAAGTGATATCGCCTCAATTATACTTTACCACATGCTTCCACTGCCTGTTATAAAATAAAGTAGTATTAGATTGATTTTATAATAAAATCATCATCATCAGCTTATTAATAGCAGTCCACTGCTGGACATAGACCTCTCCTATTGCACGCCATTCAACTCGAATTTCGGCAACTCTCATCCAGCTGCTACCAGCCATCCTGCGAAAATTGTCGCTCCATTTAACCTGAGAACGTTCTACCTTACGTTTGTCGATTCGCGGTCTCCACTCAAGAACACGTCTACCCCATCGCTCATCGGTTCTACGGCTAATATGGCCGGCCCATTGTTACTTCAGCTTGCTTATTCTGTGAGCTATGTCGATAACTTTGGTTCTCAGAGAGACTCCAAGCATAGCCGGTTCCATAGCTCGCTGAGCGACCTTGAATTGATGGACCAGGCGTAGCGGGAGTGTCCACGTTTCGGCCCCGTAAGTCATAACTGCATGGCAGGATGCACTGATTGGAGAGCTTATTCTTTCGGCTCTGTGGAATTCGCGACGAGAAGACTCGACATACAAGAAAAAAACACTAGCTTCTTACTGTCCCACTGCAGGGCAAAGGCCTGGAGAATGCTCAAACTCAAAGCATTTATTTCAATTAAACCATTTACAGGCACTTTTGAATTGTCAAGTAGTCGATCAGTCAGAAAATATGAAGCTAGTTGCCCATTCCAAAGCCCTATAAGATAAGATAATGCTTCATTTCTCACCACAATATAAAAGTACATTAAAAGATCAAGAATAATATATAATATTTTAACTTATACTGTGGGAGACTGGTGCCTAAGCTAAGGCCTGTATTTCAGGACACCAGGTTTCCACCCCTACAGAAGCAGTTACATTCAAATCGAATTATGCACTCGCATACAAATACGGTAACTTATAAAAGCAAAGAGAAAAATAAATAAAATTAAGAAATATACAAAATACACAATTGATTAATACTTATTTTAGGGTTAATATTTATGTGTGTGTGTTACGGTGTGTGCGCGCTTGTGTGAGTACACAAAACTACGATGATCAAACCTTGAAACTGGTTTATGTGTTCATAAGTTTTAACAGTACCTGTCTACACTTACTAACAAATATTTGAACAAAATATTTGAACCCCAAATCAAATTAAATTCGTAATTTAGCTGATGAGACTGCCCGTTTAGTGTACTTTAGCTATTTTCATAGTTTAATGTCGTACTGTATTCTATTGTGGGGATATGCCGCCGATTTCAGACTATCTTTGTTTTGTAGAAGCGAGCTATTCGATCAATTTATAAATAAAGTTAACAAAATTGTTTTAAAAAATACAGTACTATCCATAATATAAATACTAGAAACAAACACAAATTTGTTGTACCTACAACAAGCCTCAAAAAAAAAAGGTGGCTCGTTCAGATGCCAATGTATACGCTTTTATAATAAACTACCAAGCCACGTTCAAGATCTAAGCCTTAATAAATTCAAATCATTCATTAAACGTAAGTTGTGCCAGAAAGCTTTTTAGGTATACCGTTAAAGATTATATTGAGGACAAAAAGGCTTGGGATTGAGCTGCTTCCAATTTCTGCATTTTGAATGTTTTTTTTTAATACTTATACACTTTGACATTAATGATTTTTTTTTTATAAACAATGAATTTTGCTTGCTTTGTAAAGTATTATATTATTTTATTTATTGTGAATGTGAAGACGATGTGGGTCATTTTATATTTTTTTTATTATTCTCTCTGTTCTGTTAGTTTTTTTTTCATGGTCTGGCAGTTTGAGTAATTTATGTGGCCTACCCAAATGTCCTTTCTTTTGTATTGTTCGTCGAATCGTTAAGCTCGTTAAATCTTGAGTTGAGCTGCACGATTTCTGACAAACGCGTGCACTGACTGGACAGGTCCTCTCAATCTGTGGTTCTTTCCTTAAAAGACCATCTCAGACATCGATCTACATGGTCTTCATATAACCTGACCAAGATTATGTCTGGACCTTAAAAGAGACTGTGACCTCTGACTTTGTTTCGGCCTTTCTTCTCAGAGTAGTCTGATAGGAAACGCCGACTTCATCTAGTTTTAAAAAAATATGATTGATGTGTAAAAGTGTTTGTACAAACCTACTACAAAAATAAAATCATTTATCATATGAGATGAGATGAAAAGGTTAATGTTCACCACAGTGCCATTTAGAGCCCAAATGTAATAACAAAAGGGGAGGTATTAAAATTCTAAGCATGTATGCCTAGCGCGGCCTACGCGCTACGAGCGCTACGCGCATTGGCTACGAGGTTTCGTAGGCCGGCGCGCGCCTACGCAATGTCTACGTCACTCCGCCCACTACGAAAACCTTTAACTGTATGTTAAAAGTTTATCTGTTACTAAAAACAGGTCTCATACTAGCTGGTTGGTTTAGTAAGGGATTTTGATACTTAATTTGTGAACTTTATTATAAGATTTTTAAGGTTTTCCTTTCTATGAAAAAAATCCTTTTAGGTCTGAAACTTAAGAAGGAACTGGTAATTCAGGTGCGCCAGCTGATCTTCATAACTCTCTCTTAGACAAGAATATAAAACGTTAACTCATAGGTGCTATTAATAACAACATATTCCACACAGCGGTAAACAAATGCGGACGTAATCCACAATACATCTACATTTTCTTCAGTAAAGTATTATATGCTCTATGTAATAGGGGGGAGAACCTTTTTGCCTATAACTAACATCAACAAACCCAGAAATCAGGCTATTTCGGGACATCGCCAAGTGGTTGGATGACTCTTCACGTGACCAGAGGGCTGGCCGCTGGCCTATTTTTAGCCCATTGCCATCCAACGTGGTATATAATGCTGCCAGCCTTTTGGGCACTTATGCCATTGACAGCGATGCGGACGAATTTTTTGGTGCCCAATGAGCTCCTGCCTTTTTGTTTTCCTTTTTTATTATATACGTGTATATAATATGTATATTTTAGTGTTAAATTGTAAAATAGGATAAGTGTGTTAGAAATAAATTTATATATCCGATCGAAAGAAATTAGGCTGCTATTTAGAATTCCTTACCTAAAAACCCTGTAACACTGTTACCGACCCGGGACTCGCACCCAGGAGCTTGCACTAGCAACCACTAATCCAATAAAGCTACTTAATTTTACCGTTAGTAATAACCAATCACGCTTTACCGGTAAACCTCAAAGGCAAATATACCAATAAGGCAATTATACCAAGTGAGGTGAATGATTATATTATCATCCATTTACATTACATCTACACTTAGTACCTATACAACATATTTTTTTTTCGTGCCTGTCTGTATGACCGCTGACATAGCATAATGTTTCCACTACTGGGACGCAAGCCTCCTTTGAGAGCGAGTGGGCCGTAATCTACCACGCGGGCCCATTCCGGGTTGGTAGATGTTATATGTCTTCGAATTTATGGAGTTAGGACATGCCGGTTTTCTCACGATATTTTCCTGCACCGTTTTGAGAGCAGTGGTGATGAAATAATGTTCACAAAGTAAAGCGCTTGTCTGGATTCGAACCTACAACACGTAAGACGCGGCCATTACCACTGCACACTGGAACACCACTGCTCTCGCTTCACTTACATAATCAGTTTTATAATATTCCCACTGCAGGGACACAGGCCTCCTCTCTGTGTGAAAGAAAGAAAAAGTATTTATTGCAACTCGTACAGGAAGATCACAAACTAAACACGTAAAAAAAAACAAGTTATATAAGAAAGTAACAAAAAGAAAAACGAAACATACGAGGCCAAAAGGCCCCTATCTCAGCATGATGCTGCGAAATTTAAAAAATAATTGTCACAGCGCTGGTATTCTGATAGGGCCCGCTGTAATGTCACGGTCAGTTACAGAAATAAATAAATAATAAAATAGATTGTAAAATAGAGTGTGTGTGTGTTTAGTTCTTCTAAACTGCACAACGGATTTTGATATGGTGTTTACCATCTTGAAGGACAATTATTCCGGAAGGTTTATGAAAACATTAATATTTAACTTAGTGCCTCGGAAAGCACGTTATGCGGTTGATCGATCTTTGACAGTCGTTACGGGTAATCAGAAGCCTGAAAGTCTGAATACCAGTCTTACCAAGGGGTATCGTATTACCCAGTAACAGGGTTGTGGAGGTCAGATAGGCAGTCGCTCCATGTCAAATACTGGTATTCAGCTGCATCCGGTTAGACTGGAAGCTGACCCCAACATAGTTGGGAAAGGCTGGGCAGATGATGAGATGATGATTTCGCCAGTTCGAAGCAAAAGGAGTTTAAGAGGATCGTAGCAGGTAGCGCACTAAAAAAAATATTTCTTACTAAAAGCTTCCATTATGACTTACTGACTCTAAACAGTAAGAAGAAATGTTTGTAAAACAGTAACTTTTAATGATTGAACATATCATCTTCCTGCCCCTATCCCATGTTACTTGGGGTCGGCGCAACACGTTTTCTTCTTCCATTCTCCCCTGTCAACCGTCACGCTATCATTAACTCCCTTCTCTTTCATATCATTCCTCACACAATCCATCCATCTTTTCTTCGGCCTTCCTCTACCTCTCCATCTGAAAAAACAACAAACAAAAAAATAGGAAAACCACCATTACTTGTAAGTAAATTTCAATGGTTTGAACGGTATCACTAAATGAATAAAACAGTTAATTTTGTGACCTTTTATCTACCTAAAACGTTAAAGTTTACTGTCATGACGGTAACATCTTGCCTCAAGCTTTAACTGTTTTTGGATCAGTAAAAAATACTGTTTTGAACGTTAGGCTCTTATGGAACTGTTTAAAGCAATTCAAATTAATGTTTTTTCATTTTTATTTACTGATTATTTCTTTCAGTGCGTTACGTGGTTTCTACTTACCCCCAATGGCATGAAGTCGGGAGTAAAAAACCAGTGCGATATTGCTGTCATTTTTATTAAAATAGCATTAAAATATAACTAAAGTGTTCTAAAGTTTTAACCGAAATCAACATTCAATTATATTGGCAATGAATTCAAATAAATGGTAGAATTAAATTGTATTGTCACAAATCATTCTTTGTTTTTGAATTCTTAGCATTTTTTTAAACCGAAATTAATGCCCATGAATCCGAAATAAAAACACTACGAATCATTTATTTTCTTCGCCTTGAACCCTTAAATCTTACCCGTAATTGTCATCAAATAATATCTTAGATATATGACGTAATATGACGTCACAAGTCGTTATAAAACACATAATACTTTTTAATCTGGCGTCGGCCGTTTACGAGTGTTGGTCGCTGGCAGTATATAAGGCGAGGCGATGTAGTGCCGAGGAGTAGACACCTGTTCATCGTCGACTGTGCGGACGGGACTTACGAACAAATGTGAGTACAACACTATTTAATTTATTTTTCTTAAGTTTATTTTTTAAATAAGGATAGTGTTGTGTGGAATTGGAGTGATTTGTATTGAGTAAACTTTAATTTCTTCGCTATTTTTGGGAGGCTATTTAAATGCAAATAAAAATATATTAAAAGTAAAATAGGTATATAATATTTTTAAACGTGGTTACATTTCTACTTTCATTACCAACTAAAAATAATTACTTTTAAGTACTTTAAAAACTATTTCTTCTAAATAATTTTCGCAGAACGCTCCGTAGCAAAAATATGAGGAAGTATTTTTTGTTATTTAAACTTTTTAATAAATAGTGCTACATATTTTGTCTGTGTTGACGGGAATTTCAATTTATGTCAAAGAGCTACCTACTGGAGAATTTCTCAAAAGCTTTATTAGCTCACAAAAATCTCCAGTGCATTAAAAATTGAATGCTAATATGCTGGCCAATATTCTTTGACAAACTTTAATAAGAAAAATAAGCGACTAATATTTCAGCTAGGTACCTAGTTAGCGTTCGATTCTCTCTTTATTAATATTTTTTGTTATTTGAACTTTTTAATAAATAGTGCTACATATTTTGTCTGTGTTGACGGGAATTTTAATTTATGTCAAAGAGCTATCTACTGGAGAATTTCTCAAAGGCTTTATTAGCTCACAAAAATCTCCATTGTATTAAAAACTGAATGCTAATAAGCTGGCCAGTATTCTTTGACAAACTTTAATAAGAAAACTAAGCGACTAATATTTCAGGTAGGTACCTACTAGTTATCGTTCGATTTTCTCTTTCTTGCGTCCTTTTGCATCTTGCGTAAAGATATTTTGTTAATAAGTTGTTGTTGGGTTATTATCATGTTACCCAGTAACTTAGTTGTTGAGAGGCAGTCGCTCCATGTAAAATACTGGTATTTAGCTGCATCTGGTTAGCTGACCCCAACATAGGAAAAGACTAGGCAGATTCATTGGTTGTTGGATTATTTCAGGACTTTTTCCGTAAAACATTAATGTGTTCTAACAATTAATCTGCTGTTAACAATCTGGGGGCCTAAAAAGGCCACTTTGCAGAATCATAAAAGGATAACATTATGAATTATAATGGACAGTTAACTGTTAAGTTAATCGAATAAAATCCCATTGGTGAAAGATTTTTCAGTATTTTTTTTGTCTGTGCTAAAATACCAATCAATCCAATCCAAATCCAATCCCAATCTCTTTTTTTATAAGAAAAACACGGACTGTCTTCGCCATATAATGATTCATAATGTTATCCTTTTATGATTCCGCCAAAGTGGCCCTTTTAGGCCCCCTGTTCGCAAAAGTGTCACCGAAATAAATTACACCTAAGTTTGACCAAAAACTACTCGTACGTTGTCGATGTGCCAACAATACGAAATATTCATTTTATTCCAATTCATATTTTTGTAGTCAAATAATTTTCCGTTCGGAAAAAAACTTTAAATAAAAAAAAAATACACAGATAAAATTGATACTATAAATATTCGTTTTAAAACTAAGACAACTATATTTCTTTACTGAATAAACTAATAAAGTTTAATAAAATAAAGATAAAGCGTTGAAGTCTTCCGGTTGAAAGAAATGTCTACTGAGTTTCATGTGGCCTGTCGTCTTTTTATCTTTTTCAGCCTAGTTGTGATATATTAAGTAATCTCATTAATTTTAAAGTAAAAAAAGGACTGTATATAATGTAATATCAAGCCTGTATTCCCAAAGGGTTGGGCAGAGGTGTTCCTTTTTAGGGTTCCGTACCTCAACAGGAAAAACCTAACCCTTATAATATAAGATCACTTCGTTGTCCGTTTGGTTGTCCGTCTGTCAAGACCCTTTGTCTCAGTAACGCGTGGAGTTATCAAGTTGAAATTAATCTGAGATACCTGAGTATTCACTGAGGCTGCAATTCCTTGAAGCAGTAAAAAAATCGAACTTCTAAGTCAACGCAATCAAAAGATATTGGGTGTGTATGTTCCGTTTATGCCGCATATTTTGACACTCACATGGGAATCAAAACCTATAGGGTACTTCCCGTTGACCTAGAATCATGAAGTTTGGCAAGAACCAATGTTATGTAGCACAAGTAAAGGAAAAAATCCGAAAACCGTAAGTTTGTAGTTACATTATACCTACAAATTTGTACGGAACCCTCGGTGCACGAGTCCGACTAGCACTTCACTGGTTATTTTCATAAACGCATAAAACTATTTCTGTTTTTCTTTCTGTGTTTCTGTTTTTCTCCCTATGGAGAAAAACAGAAACATATCATCATACATATAGTACGCAAATTACTGATTTAATTTTTTACGATTACATATAGTACGCAAATTACTGATTTCATTTTAAATTGAAAAAAATAATGTAAAGCAATTTGAGGCAGTATTGCTTACATAAAACTGTTATTTTACTTTTAATGATTGTATGAAATGAAAAAATCCATCTATTTATTACTTAAACGAGTGTATTTTTGGAAAATAAATCCATGTATTTATTACTTAAACTAGTGTATTTTTGGAAAATAATTACCTTTCTTCTGCTCCTTCTTTTTGTGTCGATGGTACTCTTCGATGTTTTATATAGTTTGAGCCCAGTTGGTACCCACGTTGATTGCAGCATCAGTGGCATTATTTAGGTCATTCAAGGTGCAGGTGAACGGGTACTTAGGGCACTCCAGCAGACGGGGCATGGTCTGATTAGAGGCACCGCAATTACCTTTTAGGAGTGGACAAAAAAACTTGGTAAAATAGATGATTCCGATGTATGTCGTGATTTTAAATGAGTTAAGTTTAAGGTTGTAGTTGTATGGGCCTACTTGTACAACCTTTATGACCACCAACCCACATATACAACGTTATTTTTAGTATATGCGAAACCTGAGTTTGTTCAGAATAAGTAACTGAATCGATTCCAATAATTTTTACCCCATGTTATATTTTGTCTCAAAAATATTTAAGAACTACTCTAAAGATATAATCATTATTTCAAGCTTCGAGGGATCTTTGACTACTGTACAGATATGATAATTATTTCAAGCTTCGAGCGATCTTTGACTACTGTCAGATATTATTATCATTATTTCAAGCTTCAAGGGATCTTTGACTTCTGTACAGATATGATCATTATTTCAAGCTTCGAGGGATCTTTAACTACTGTACAGATATGTTCATTATTTCAAGCTTCGAGCGATCTTTGACTACTGTACAGATATGATCATTATTTCAAGCTTCGAGGGATCTTTAACTACTGTACAGATATGTTCATTATTTCAAGCTTCGAGCGATCTTTGACTACTGTAAAGATATGTTCATTATTTCAAGCTTCGAGCGATCTTTGACTACTGTCAGATATTATGATCATTATTTCAAGCTTCGAGGGATCTTTGACTACCTTACAGATAATTGATCATTATTTACTTTTGCATCTCATTGCTCTCTATATCATGTAGTAAATACTTTATATTATGCCTGATTATCACGACTTACTCATTTATTGGTAAAATAAGCCTCCATAATGAAACGTAGTTTCTGTAGAAAAGTGGCACCTTATGCTGTGTGTAGTAATTGGCAAGTTTTTCGTCATATTCTGAGGGTTTAATGCCTTAAAAGGAAAAAACGGACCCCTTATAGAATCACTAAGTGGTCGGTTCGTCCGTCCATGTGTCTGTCAGTCTGTCAAGACTTTTTCTCAGGAACGCGTGGAGGTGTCAAGTTGAAACTATATCAAAATTGAATTATATCAAATACATAGGTCCAGTTCCTTGGAGCTCTAAAAAAATCAAAGTTTTAAGTCAACGCAATAAAAAAAATGCGGCCAATTATATCGATGTATGGGAGAACATGTTTTCAAATATAATACGGTAGGCATAAAGTTTGTTCTTGGGATAAATTAATTCCAACTACAACCCTTCATTGTACGTGTTCGGACACGCCGGCCGGCTTTTATTTCTTAAGACGGGTTCGAGTCTGTTAATTTTTCAGTAACAGCCTGATGTTTGGAAACTTTTTAACTCTTCGCACGTCGAGTGTACACCATGTGTACCGATAACAATATAATTGCTATTGTGTCTGCTAATTAGGCGCGCGACGGGTTTTTGAGCAGCTCAGAGGGCCGTAGCATTTCGTTCAGCAGGGTTAGGGCTCCTGTACACGATGCCGCCGCCGCGCCGACACCACGCTTCTATGCTGTGTATACGTTCGCGACCGCACCGCCCCCGCGCCGCCGCCGCACCGCCATCGCCACCGCGCCGCAATTCGCCACTGTTTGACTTTGCTTATTCCATTACCGGCCGCCAACGTATGCGCAGCTAGCAATGTATTACTAACAACTGTATAGTGGTATGGTAAAATCAAGCGGCTCGGACGCGGTGGTGGTGCGGTCGCGAACGTATACACAGCATAGAGGCGCGGTGGCGGCGCGGTGTCAATTCCATAGAAGAATATATTGATCTATCTCGTAAGGTTTAGCCAGCGTTTGCAATGTAAGCGCAGAAAAATATGTTTGTTACGACATCACAGTACAAATCTTTGAATTTCTCGGCTTTTCTCTACTATAATATGCATGTAATATACATATAAACCTTTCTCTTGAATCACTATATTTATTGCTTAAAACTGCATTAAAATCCGTTGCGTACTTTAAAAGATCTAAGTTAACAGGGAGTGGGAGCGACTTTGTTTTATACTATGTAAAGATACACACCGATTTCTCTCTTTCAGTCGTCAGTAATTTGACTTTCGAAAGAAGAAGACAAAGCGTTGTGTAACTATACAGACGCTATACAACGTTTATTAGTACGGGGGTTACCGTTAAATCTGTGAAATATCTGTACGATATGTTATGACTTGTATCCGGTCTAGGTACTTGCGGAGTAAGGAACGTAACGGAAATTCTACCGATTTATAAATTGAAAATATTTGTTTCGCACATAATATTTACTTCGTTTTCAGACTATGTTCATATCTATAAGGTCATACCTACTAAGTGATTTTTCTTGTCGTGAAAAAATAATTCCAAAATTCTTTAGAAAAGTTGTATTTTCGATTAGAAAATCGTTTTAATTTCCGTTGAGTTTACGTCGAATGTTAGTGCTATTTCTACACAGTCACCACTCAGTCTATAATAGTGTGTTTTCTGACGTTTTTCGAATGAACGGTCAAATCAATCATTCTTGATATAATTATTAATAACTTGGCCACTTATTATTTATGGAAACAAGAAACCGCCGAAACGAATTCGAAACTTATGCGGGTGAAACTGCGGGGCGCTGCCAGTATTTTATATTTTTAAATGTTTTTATATAATTCTAATATTTAAAAATATAATTTATATGTATTTACTGAAATAAAGGAGATAATAATAAAAAATTCAAATAGTTTTTTTTTTCAAATTCGACGGTAGTTGCAGAGATTAGCGCGTTCAAACAAAAAACACACTCCTTATCAAAGAGTATAATAATACGGGAACTCCTTATTAAGGCTCCTACAAACAGGCGCGACGCGCGACGCAAATCGCGCGCAACACAAAGGCACCGCTCGTTGCGCGACTTGCGGTGCCTATGTGTCGCGCGCGATTTTATCGCAAATCGCGCCTGTTTGAAGGAGCCTTTACACAGGCTGGCAGGCCCCGTCGATGCGCAACCTGTTACGATGAATTCAGTACATGATTCTGAACCCCTCTTTGCTGAAATTATTCGTCAGTTATTATTCGGTGTGTCCATGTCCCTGGCAGCCTGTTTCAGTACGGCATGTATCTATACAATGTATAACTGAATTAATGTTCATTATGAAAATGTTCCACCGAAATCCGTCGTAGGTCGAAAGTCTACGACGTCGGGGCCAGTGCGGTGCGCCTCAAGTGGAGTAGGGCAGGACATTTAGACGAAGATAGAGACGAAGAGATGGCCGATGGAGTAAAGCTGTGACGGAATGGTGGCCAAGGTTCGGCCAAAGAAACCAGGGCCGTCAAAAAGCGCGCTGGGTTGACGATATCGTCAAAGTCACGGGGAACACTTGGTAGAGACGCACAGAACTAGGAAGTGTGGACAAAAGGGGAGGCCTATACCCAGCAGTGGGTGATTCCGGGCTGAAATGATGATGATGAAAGTGTTTGTTCAAAATCATTTACTTTTTTTTTGCGCTGGCAACACTGGTAGCCGGTTGTCAAAAACTGATCTCTAGGTTAATTATTTTAAATAAATTAATAAAAGTGTTTTAAATGTATTAAATTAGTGTAATATAGTCAAACCTAGATATTAAGTATTCTAAACAGTGATTACAAAGTGTTTTTTGTCGCGAAAACTTCGTAAAAACAAAGGATTCAAAACCGGCTGTCAACTCAACGTACCAACGGTGACGGATTTCAAATTATCATCGATCCCGGGGAGTATTTTGTTTTATTTATGTGCTTGTAGTTAATATTTACAGAACACAGAACATCACAGAGTACTGCTCAGGTCTCTGAGCTACGTCCATCACACACTGGCACGGTTTATGTCTCCTTTTGCTTGACAACTAGTGGAAGCAAAATCGACGACGAAAACATTCGCCCAGACAATAAACACTACATAATTTACTACACAAAAATAGGCTCTTTTTATGTACCCTATTGATTAAATGATTCATACTTAATATAAAACCTGTCATGTGTTATAAACTTGTTATTGTCAATCAAGTTTCTTTTTGTTTTTTACAATAATAGCAGTATTCCTTGTAACTTCACTTCTATTTAACATTCCCATCTAATTTCTTAATAACTTGACCTAACTTTAAAATCTATTTGTTAACATTTAATTACTTATTTTTAACTTAATTTTATTTTATTTTTCCCTTCTACCTCCTACTAATCTAAATATTGGAACATCTTTTTTCTCACACTGTTATTTAGCTGCATATCTTCACACATTCCAGGTGACTGATACTTCAAAGAAAATGATGACCCGCAGTGCTACAATCAAGGAGATGGAAGCTAAACTAAGAGCCACCTTGAAGGAGCTACAGAATTCTGAAGCGATGTGTAAACAACTGCTCCGCGAAAGGGAAGACAGCGAAGTAGAAGTGGAAAACATTATTTTAAAGAACACCTCCCTCAAGAATGAACTGTCTCAGCTACACATCCAACACATGGACTTAACTGACCAGCACAGTCAATTACAACACGCAGTGTCAACATTTCAAGAGTGCAGTGATACCCACGAATTGGCACTGAATCGTATCACAGAGCTTGAACAGAGATTGTCTGAAGCCCAAGAAGCACTATCCATCTCCGAGTGTATCAAGGTCAATAACCAGGTTGTTCGCACTAGTAATCTTTTTGATGAGTTGGTAGGTAGTAAACCAAAATCAGTGTGTGAGCCAGCTGAAACTATAGATTTGACTGGTGATGATACCATACCATTGTGTCCTATTGTTATGAGTCACAACAAATTAAAGAAATATATTAAAATCAAGAAATTAATTAAACGGTCACAGAGAGTAATAAAAAAACAAAAACTCTTAAAATTAAATCTTTCGCTTAGAAAGGAACGTGTTGTCTTATCGAAAAGTTTAAATACTTGTACTATTGAGTTAGATAAATGTAGGGAAAAGTATGACACTGATATCCAGCTCCTCTATAATGATATACTACACAAGGAGCATTTGCTGAAGGATATTTTTGAAAAATATGAAAGTTCACAACGACAACTAAGTGACCGCTTGTTTGAGGCTGGAGAACTCCTGGATTTAGTGAAGTACAATGCTGAGAGGTATGAGTCTCTGACAAATGATCTTTCATGCAGCGGTGCCAACCAACCACCACCTCTTCAACCTCAGTCTGACTTACCCCTTCCGGTGTTAGCTCTTCCAGCAGAGACCACACAGATAAACAAATCAATATTTTTTTGTGACGAGTTAGGTTCTGGCTTTGGAAAAATTCTACTCAATTACCTAAGCCATAGTTTTACCAATCATAGTTACCATAACATAAGTTTTAAACAAATGATAAAAAGAATTGCCAATGCAAACCTTGATAATTATTGTACTATGGTTTTGCTATTGGGTAATAGCACTGGTATTACCAGAAAGGACATAGTGGATGGTGTAAACACCTTATTAAAGTTAAACATAGGTAAGCTAATGTTGTGTGCTTTTCCTTACTCAGATACTTTGTCATACAATGAAAATAATTATATTTATAAGTTGAATAATACTATTCACAATCTGACATGTTGTCATAGAGACAAATTATTGTTTTTTGACACTAACAAGTTTGTTAGTGGTATTAAGTTAACTCAGAGAACTATATCTCTGTCTGGGGAATGTAGACATATGATTGCTATGTTGATAGCATATAATATTAACGAGGTTATAGCTAATATAACGAGTTCTAGTATTAGTGACGAGTCCGTGTTGCCTAGTTATACTAACAACATGGTGATTAATTATGGATCGTCATGTTGTACGAAGGAGGATCCACCACCACCACCACCACCACCACCTATAATACCAACATCCTTGGAGACTACTACCAGTCAGATAGGATATTCTCCTCCCGCTGGAACATACTCGGGCAATCCAGACTCTCCAGTTGTAGTTGTGGAGGTCACTCCGGATAGCTATTTAAACTAGTCAGTGAGACAACAGAAGTTACCCCTTCAAATACCAAATTATTATTACAGAATAATAAAAAGGTATCTTCTGGCAATATAATTAATAATAATAAAAAACCAAAGGGAGTGCAACATATTTTAAAATTATTTAATCAGAATATCCAAGGTTGCGCTTCCAAATTATTGGAAATAGAATTGTTTTTGGAAAACACCAAGTTTGATGTCATTTGTTTAACAGAGCATTGGTTGAAAGATCATCAAGTAAAGTCAATTAATTATGAAAATTATTGTGTAGTTAGCCATTTCAGCCGAAAACGTATGATACATGGCGGATCATTAATATTAATTAAAAATTCTATTAAATCAAAAGAACGAAAAGACATAATCGGACTGTCTGTTGAACACACCATTGAATTGTCCTGTGTTGAGCTTGATAAGCATGTTATAGTATGTGTATACAGACCTCCAAGTTACCAGAATCTATCGGTGTTTGATTCTGTAATGGAAGATGTGTTAAAGAAACTTAGTACTAGTAGTAAGTCAATAATAGTATGTGGAGATTTTAATATTAATTTATTGGAAAATAACTCGAATACTGTCAGATTGTTAAGTCTTTTTAGGTCATTTGATTTGTCAAATGTTTTTATTGAACCAACCCGAGTGACAGCTTCTTCTGCCACTTGTATTGATAATGTTTTTTGTAATTGTGATTACTTACACAAAGAAATTGTAAATAAGTTGCCATCTGATCACAGTGGACAAAAAATAACATTTAGCTCCTACATGCCTTTACAAAAAATTCAAATAAGGTTTAGGACAATTACATGTAAAAAGTTAGAGAAATTAAATAATTCTTTGGCCAGTAAGTTATGTGATCAGAATTTTAATAATATAGGTGACCCAAATGAATTCTACGCCGAGTTCTTTTCAATATTAAACGCGCAGTTTAATGACACTTTTCCACTAAAAACTAAAAATATTCACACAAAGTTTTTATTTAGTGACTGGGCGACTCCAGGTATTCGTAAAAGCAGGGAAAAACTTTTTGAACTCTATGGCTTAAAGCAACATATGAATAATACAAACTTTCATCAGTATGTTGCAAAATATTCAAAAACTTTTAAAAGTGTGTGCCAAAAAGCTAAAGCTCTTTATATTAGCAATAAAATAAAATCAGCTGATGATAAAATAAAAACTACCTGGCAAATAATAAATAATGAAACAGGTAGGAAAAAACAGCCTAACACTGAATTTAATTTAGAGACTGCACATGGCCCCATCAACTCAGATGTAGAAATAGCTCAGGAATTTGAAAACTTTTTTTCTAATATTCCCCTTAAAACTACTGAAGCTTTAAATTCATCCCCCACGCTTTCTGCTGCCTTACTTAAAAAGAATGTAAAGGCATGCCCTTTGGAGTTTAGGTTTCAGCATACAAGCCCCCAGGCTGTTATAAAAGCTTTTAGAGATCTTAACATTAAATCAACAGAAGATCTCTGGGGAATGTCTGTAAAAGTATGTAGATCTTTTATCGAAACTATTGCGCCCTATTTAGCTTTCATATTTAACACCAGTGTTGACCAAGGAGTCTTTCCGGATCTTATGAAACATAGTAAAGTAGTACCATTGTTCAAATCCGGTGATAGTAAAGATCCTAACAATTATAGACCTGTGTCAATTCTACCAGTTCTCAGTAAGGTGTTTGAAAAGTTGATGCTCAATCAAATGTTACGTCACTTTAATAAAAATTCCATCTTTCATGAACACCAGTACGGTTTCACCAAAGGGCGTTGCACTACTGACGCCGGTGTTACCCTAATAAAGAACATTTTTAACGCCTGGGAAGAAGCACAAGATGCCATTGGAATCTTTTGCGACCTCTCTAAGGCGTTCGATTGCGTAAACCACGAGACACTTCTGATGAAACTGGAGCACTATGGAATTAGAAAAGCAGCACTTGACTTGCTAAGATCATACCTGAAAGATAGAAAGGTTAAAGTTCAAGTAAACGGCGTAAACTCATTAGGGTCTGAAATGACAATGGGTGTTCCTCAAGGTTCGATATTGGGTCCATTCCTCTTTTTAGTTTACATTAATGATTTACCCCAATTACTTCAAAATCAACCGAAGATGGTGTTATTTGCAGATGACACATCGTTAATCTTTAAAATAGACCGACGGTCACAAAATCTTGACGACGTGAATAACTCTATTCTTCAGGTCCAAGATTGGTTTACGGTAAATAATTTAGTACTTAATGAAAAAAAAACCAAATGCATTAGATTTAAATTACCGAATGTTAGAAGTAGCGAATGTGAAATCATATTGAATGGCCAAAAACTAGAATTTATTGATCAGACAGTTTTCCTAGGAATCACGCTAGACGAGAAATTACAATGGGGACCTCATATAACATCTATTGCGGGGCGGCTAAGCTCCGCCGCTTATGCTGTTAGAAAGATAAGACAGTTAACAGATGTAGAAACCGCGCGTTTGGTCTATTTTAGTTACTTCCACAGTATTATGTCATATGGCATTTTACTATGGGGTCGGGCTGCTGACATTGAATCCATTTTTATTTTACAAAAGAGAGCTGTCAGAGCCATTTACAATCTACGTCGTCGCGAATCTCTTAGGGTACTATTTAAAAAGGTTAATATCATGACGGTACCTTGCCAATTCATTTATGAAAATATTATGTATGTAAGAAAAAATCAACATCTTTTTAATAAAATAAGTGATAGGCATAATTTTAATACTAGAAATAAAGATAAATTAGATCAACCTTTTTTTAGATTATCTAAAGTACATACATCTTTTATGGGGTACTGTGTTAAATGCTACAACAAAATACCTTGTGACATATTGCAATTAAATGAAAGAAAATTTAAAACTCATATTAAAAGTACACTTTGTAAACAAGGATATTACAAATTAGAGGATTATATCCAAGATAAGAATGTTTGGAAACATGCTGGTCCTGCTCCATAGGACAATCTAAAAGTCTAGACAAAATCAAACTTGTTCCTAATTTAATTTATATATATATTTTTAATTATGACATCTTATTCTAATTCATTTTTACAATCTGCGACTACAGTGGCTCACACACTTGTTAAAGTTCAACTACTTTTGCATTTTTTTTTTTTTTTTTTTAAATAACTTGTAAATATGTGAGCACCATGTATCTATCACTTATTTGATTTACCTGTCATTGCTTAATTTTTAATTCTTTTTACCTTTTGTGGTAGACTAATTTTATTATGGGTGCATCGTGTTCACATATAATTTTTATTATGTATACAAGACCTTGTAAAACATTTTTAAAAGAGTAACGGTGGAGTTTCTTGCCCATTCTTCTCCATACGAAAACTACCTTTTCGAATGGGCGACTAGAATCATTTTTTGACGTTCAAAAGTGCCTTTAATGTGCCTATTTGAAATAAATGATTTGACTTTGACTTTGAATCGATTTCTGTAATCACACTAATATTATAAAGGCGAAAGTTTGTGAGTGTGTGTGTGTGCTTATATGTTTGTTACTTCTTCACGCTCAAATGGCTGAACCAAAATTTCGTACGGAGGCAGCTGACACCCTGGATTAACATATAGGTTACTTTTCATCCCGATATTCCCACGGGATCGACAGTTACGCGGGTGGAACCGCGGGGCGCAGCTAGTGTTTAATATAGGTAATTTTTTTTCCGGATTTTTTTTTAAACTACCTTTATTACAGTTATACTTCCGGTGTACAGTCAAAATAAACCAAAATGGATGAAGTACATGCTACGCTAGACCCTTATACTTAGGTGGGGGACTCTGTGCGTGCGTGTATGTATAAGGGGCTTACATGACCTAAAGCGCGGTCACTGTCGGACTGCATAGAAAAGAAAGAGAAGCGCGACGACACAACGCTGGTAATTTATTGCAAAATATGAAGCAATTTATTTAATTACAAAAATATATTGTTTGGACTAAACAATTACTTAAAACAGTAGTATTTTAGTATGTTGCTTGTAGAATAATCTGACAAAAAATCAAAATGATTGTATGTGTATTAGTATGATATTTATTGTAAAAATAAAGTTTTTAGAGGTATCTTCATGATATTTTTCTATCATGAAGAGTGAGCATCTCTGCCTATCATTTCAGAGAATAACAGCTTCATGATGTTCTGTGGTAGTTTAACGTTGTGCCGTAGGACTGTATTCATTCACACCTGTTTTTGGAAGTCGGTTTTTTTTTTTTTTGGTAAAAAAGTTTTTATTTTCCACTTTTAAGTTGTACTTACCTACCCCACACAAATTCGTGTAACACTACTTGCTATGTAAATATCAATGACAGGAAGTTATTATAACATCATCGCTACAAACTAAGTGGCAAAAATACTTATTATTGAAGCTAACTCAAAAACTACCCATGCAAGCATAGTTAATAAAATGTATACGGGACCACCCCATAGGTACCAATAAAAAAAACCTAAAACCTTATCAATAAAAAAAAAATTAAATAGATTTACAATTGCCGGAGATATCGCGTACCTAACAAACATAAAAAAAACAGTCGAATTGAGAACCTCCTCCTTTTTTGAAGGCCGTTAAAAATAAATAGAAGTCGCTTTTCGTGTATGTCTGTATGACCGCGTTATTCTCCTAAACTTCGCAACGGATTCTGGTGCGGTTTTCACCAGAGAATTTATTCTGATGATTCATGGTTATAATGTTCATGTGTGTAACTCTTATATTAAAGTTACATAAAATGGAGAAATCTCGATGTTTCGTCAAGTCGTAGATCTAAACCGCGCGAAGCAGGGTCGGGTCGCTAGTCTAAAATAATATGCAAAGTAAAATGCAATTAGATCAAAGTCTCATGTCGGTGGTTTGTTGGAATACAATCAAAATTATGCAGAATTCTGACAGTTGTGGCGCGGGTAACCCCCGGGGATGGCGAACTATTGTGATTAGGATAAGGTTCTAGTTTGATGTGTTTATCATAATGTGATGTGATGTATCCCACCCTGTACAAAATATGTCCCCTTCAACGATGAACGACAACTCTGTAATTAAATTTTTAGTTAAAGTACTCCGTGCCTCTGAAAGCACGTTAAGCCGTTGGTCCTGGCTGTCATTCGTGGATCTTTCATAGTCGTTACGGGTCGTCAGAAGCCCGAAAGTCTGACAACCAGTCTTACCAAGGGGTATCGTATTACCCAGTAACTGGGTTGTGGAGGTCAGATAGGCAGTCGCTCCATGTAAAATACTGGTATTCAGCTGCATCCGGTTAGACTGGAAGCCGACCCCAACATAGTTGGGAAAAGGCTAGGCAGATGATGAACTCTGTAGTTAAATACGAAAACGGAAACCAGGTATAGTCCCTTCAGTTATGTTACGTCTAACAGCTGCAACCCGTTAACAACTCCAAGACAGCGAAAATAAAGTTTTGCCAATGATGCAAAATCAGAGTAAAATAATTGTATACTTTCAGTTTTTCGAAGGCCCCAGTTTTTTGAGAGGCCCGTGGCTGAATAATAACAGCCGCACAGGTCGACCGATCAGGTTAAGCTACGCTTGCCGCGGTTGGTCTGTGGATGCGGGACCATCTTTACATACCGTGACCGCTCCGTGCCTCGGAAAGCACGTTAAGCATGTCCCGGCTGTCATTCGTGGATCTTTGACAGTCGTTACGGGTCGTCGAAGCCCGAAAGTCTGAATACCAGTCTTGCCAAGGGGCATCGTATTACCCAGTTGTGGACGTCAGATAGGCAGTCACTCCATGTAAAATACTAGTACTCAGCTGCATCCGGTTACACTGGAAGCCGACCCCAACATAGTTGGGAAAAGGTTAGGCAGATGTTGATGACTTTCAGTTTTTCGAAATATGTTTCAGAAGTAAACTGACACTCAAATTCCACCAATAAGGTAAAGGGCTATGCCCACTTTAGTACCTCCTCCAACAGCCATGTGGTGGCCATCGTTGAAAAGCTCGTTTTAAACTGATTAGAAGGTACGATGGCGCCTAATTCCAAATCCCTGTCCGTTCAGAATTATATTGTACCAAACATGACACTCTTAGCTGCCAAGGCTTATATTTAATCTTACCTATATTTTGAATTGTTTCTTCATTGGTGTCTTTTTTTACATTGTTCTCACATAATAGAAGCAACAATAATAATGCACCCAGGATTTTGTAATATCTTGATTTAAAAGTGTCCATGGAGTTTCTTGCCCGTTCTTCTCCATAGAGATCTACGTTTTGGAATGGGCAACTAGCTTTAACTTTCTGACTGACTGACAGACTATTTAATTTTGACAATTCAAAAGTGCCTGTACAAGGTTTAATTGAAATAAATGCTTTGAGTTTGAGTTTGACAGTTTCAGCAATATACACATTACTAAGTATGAGAAAAGTTTTTTGTAATTTGTGACTTTTCTAGTACTCTAACCTGTTTGACCCAAAAGAGTCTTTGAATCCTTATACGAAACTGCATTGATTGGCATAATAAAAATGTAAGAAATAATGTTGTTCTAGTTGACCGTACCATTTCTCCAAAATCTGTAGTTAGCAATTCCTTATGAAGTTAAGGACAGTCTCTTAAGAACGTTTTTCTGTAGCTACAACAGTTACGGTGACTTCTCTTACTGCCTCATCTCAACTTCCACCCTGTATTACTCCGATCGGTCGAGGAATCAAGACAAAGACCCTTGGAATTATTGTACTAAATCTTAATACCTTTCTAATTATATATTACTAGCTACGCCCCGCGCTTTCACCGGCGTCAGGTTCGATCTCGTGGTATAAAAAACTATCTTATCTCCTTTCCCGGGTCTCAAACTATACCAAATACCAAATTTCATCTAAATCTTTTCAACGGTTTACGCGTGACTGAGTAATAAATATCCAAACATCTTCACAAACTTTCTTTTCAATATTGTAGTAGAATTGATTCCTATTGGAGCAGGTTACAGCTTCCATACATTTTGTAGCATCATCCGTTACCAAATGGCTAATCTCAAAACCGATTCCGGCCTGCTCATAATTAATAATATGTCAAATGTGTTTGTTTAAAAAATACCGTATTTTTTAGAGGCTTACAGTCCATGTATCGTGACATTAATTAATTAATATGTAACTCCAGTTCTTTTATGTCTATTAATATATTTTCATTGTTTCCATTCTAGTTCGTTAGGATAAAAAGTTGTTAATTATCTGGCAATATTTTTATAAAACGTTACTCATTTTTAAAAAAAGTTCACAATTATAAATTAGTCCATTAGTCAATCAAAAATTGGCTCGTGGCTAAGTGCTAACAGCCACACGGGTAAGCAATGCTTGTTGAGGTCGTTCAGTGAATGGGTGACCAACCATTACATACCGAGATCCCTTCGTGCCTTGGAAAGCAGTGAGCCGTTGGTCCGCGCTGTCATTTGTAGATGTTTGCTAGTCGGTACGGGTCGTCAGCAGCCGATGAAATTTGATAAAATTTTTGACAAAATTTCATCTAAATCGGTTTAAACCGTAGCCGAAATACGGTCTGGAGGACTTTGTTTATTTATTGGTAGTACAACAAAATAATTCTTAGAAATAAGTATAAGTAGAACGGGATGAAAAGTAGTTTCGTTGTAATTCTTTCAGTGATTGTCAGGGCACCTGTAGCTAGGTAGGTACAACTTACATTTTGGTTAGGTAAACTATTTTTCTTTGCAGCGTAGTTACTTTGATGCTATGTTCACATGCACGCCGTGCAGCCCGGCGGGCTGCCTGGCGGGCTGCGCGGCATGCAGCCCGCCCCAGGTCGGCGAAAATTCAAGCTGTTCACACGCACGCCGTCGTGTCAGTCAGCACGCCCGGTTCGCGGCATTCACGTTCACAGGCGCGTTTACGGGCTCGGGCGTACCGTTTACACGCTCGTGAATGTGAATGTGCACGTTGAATGTCGAGTTGAACGCGCGCGTGTGAACGTAGCATGACATGTTTATTTGAAGTCTACCCAAATTGAGAACAGATATAATTATATTCATCATAATAATATAAATGTAATATGCATGATCTGTTAGGTTTAACTTCTCATTGAGTAAATACTATTTACTCTACCTAGTTTAGTTAGTTACCGCGAAAAAAAATCTGCTGTTCCCTACATTTATGTTCGTTTAGCTCGTCAAAATGTATGTTTGGTCCCATAGTAAAAGTTGTTCATAGTGATGAGTACTATGACCTATTATGAGGTTGTTAATGTTTTACCAATAACTCTGTAACTATATAATAATTCATAAATGTACTTTCTGAATTTATCTTGGATATTACTGATATTGGTGAAAAAAAAACATCATGAGGGAACCTGGATTTTAAAGTTAAAAGAGACATGAAATTTCACCCACCCCCCATTCACCCTCTTTTTTTCCTTCCTTAGCCCTTTATGTTCCGGGCCAGCGGTAACCCTTTCGGACAATCCCGCTGACCCATTGACCCTCTGAGGGGTGGAATTTGGTAGTGGATACCTAATTACCTACTCTTGACAAAGAAAACACCCTTCAAATTTCATGTCTCTAGGACCAGCGGTTTAGGCTGTGCGTTGATATATCAGTCAGTCAGGACTTTCAATTTTATTATATAACTAGCCGTGCCCCGCAGTTTCACCCGCGTTTTTCTCGTTTCCGTGGAAATACCGAGATAAAATATTGCCTATATTATAGCCTCCCTCAATAAATGGACTATTGAATATTTAAACAGTTTTCATATCAGATCAGTATTTCCCGAGATTACCGCGTTCATAACAAACAACCAAACTTTTCAGCTTTATAATATTAAGAAAAATATAGATTTAAGTTAAATTGTATAAGTCGCAGGCAATAGCTGTCTATCTGTTCGACATTCAGCCAGACACATAAGAATTACGACTACAGGCGGGAGTGTCCGTCCACTTTAAACCGGGTTAAAATATTATTTTAAAGTACTTCTGAGTAAATTATATTTTTCGTTTTATTTTCTTGTGGCAGAAGAATATATTGATTGTTTCCGCAACCTGATCTTGACAACGCGACATATAGTTGGCCGTGCGAAAAACAGTCTTGCCGTAAATCTAATCCTACATATTTAAATGTTTGCCCCTGTGATTTATTTATCGTTACGGCAAAAGATAATTTAATTGGGAATTGGACTAAAGTCGTATGAAATATTATATGTCAAAGGAATTATCGTAAATGACTTCAAAAAACGCAACGCTGCATTCAACCGTTCCGTAAGGAGCCGACCACGCGTCTGAGCCGCGCGGCATGGTACCTTGTAAACCAAAACACGCGGGCGGCTCGGCGGGGGGGGAGCGACAGGCGGCCAGCAAGCTCCGCCTCCTCGTCTCGCCCGCCGCGGCACCGCCAGCGTCTTGTCTTGCTTGCATCAAGCGCGCGTGGATTTCCTTAGCAGAGTTATTTTAGAAATGTATTTAATATACTCTTCAAAGATCGTATACTTACAGTCATCAACAAATATATTTCGAAAAAGATTATTACAGGATTTTATGTTGATAAAAAACTCTATGGCCCATAACTCCTTAATAGGTACCAACTCTTAACATCTTACACACGTGATAACTTTTAAACGAAATATCCGATTGAGATGAAACAAAAAGTATTTTACTTCTTCATAAATACTCTTGATAACATAATGCTTAATTTCGATAAAGATTAATATTACGATATATATTTAACGTAGTTTTTTTTTCTTCAGACGATTTAATAATTATTTTGAACACAAAATCGGTTATTGTGATTAAACCATGATAGCTAGATATATGTTCTTGCGGACTTTTTTGTAGGTCTTAATGGGCTCTACAAACCCGTAGTACATCATTTTGTTCTATTGTCAATAGTTTTTGCAGCGCACGCAAAAATAGGTTTTCGATTTTACACCTTGTGTTACAAAATAGCAATTTTATTACGGATCCCTAATTTAAAAAAAAAAACCTATAGCCTTCCTCGATAAATGGACTACCCAACACTAAAAGAATCATTCAAATCGGACCAGTAGTTCCAGAGATTAGCGCGTTCAAACAAACAAACAAACAAACTCTGCAGCTTTATAATATTAAGTATAGATATACTACTATGTACATATAAGTCGGAAATCGGCGAGCTGTCTTGAACAAGCGAGTTGATCAGTTCACTCAGTTTTAAAAATAACTATTTTAGTAGAGCTAGAAAAACGTATCTATTAACCAGTCACCTTATTGTGTCTCATTAGCGGAACTTGAGAGGTCATGTCAAAAACAGCTTTAGTAAAATGATTGTGGACGAAACATAATGTACTTTCTAAGAGACTGACCCCTGAGTTTGTTTCGGCATTTCATCTCAGGGGTACGAAACGAAATTTCGACTTCATCTAACTTTCTTTTTTTCAATATAACGTGTTAAAGAGATTCCGATATCATTTTTACAGAAATAAAACCATTTCATTCCCTCCTGAGGTCTACCAATCTATCTATATATAATAAATCTGTAGACGAGGCGTTTCTGTACATTGAAAATATTAAAAAAAAAATAGTTGGGGTGTTATAGGATAACCAACAGATGCCATTTCATCAATTTTTAGAATTTTTGTCTGTTTGTCGGTTTGTCTGTTTGGATGTGACAAAATTTGATTTGAACAGGTTCAACGTAAAAAGTACCAAACCAATATGGTTAATTTTTATACTCAAATATAGTGTAGAACTCGGAGTAGTAGTTAGTTTTGGTTTCATCGCAATCGCTTCACTGTATCAAAAGATATCATCAATTTAAAGTATTCTACAACAACTTTCATTACGTAAGTTGGATACACGTAATGACATCTATTGGCGCTTTATAGTACTAACGAAAACATAATTATTGTGTTTATAACATTATTATGTGAATAATCACGTCATGCAGGCTTACCTATAAGATGACTATAGTCACTTCTGCCTGTGTTATTTGAAAAAGTAATGATAATGATTACATAATATAATGTTAATCGCTTTCGATTGTTGGTTGATTAGTGGCGCTAAAAGAATTTCAAATAAAAAGTGAGGATAATGTAAGATAATATTATGTGATGTGGTGTTCTGAGTGATAAAGATTGCAATGATAAATGATTTTATTTTTGTAAGTAGGTTTGTAAAACACTTTTACACGTCAATCATGTTTTTTTTTAAACTAGATGAAGTCGGCGTTTCCTATCTGACTACTCTGAGAAGAAAGGCCGAAACAAACACACACACGGGCAACTTTATGTAGGAGCTCTTTCGAGGGGCAAGCAACCTTTCTAACATTGTTAACAGAGAAGCATTTTTTTAGTGACATAAGGTTTTAAGATCATAATTATCATACTTTCATAGTATTTTGCCTTTTTTCTCGATTTTTTTAAAATTTCTTTACCATGATAACGCTTCAACGCACACCTCCAGACGGGCTGTTGATTTATTGAGTATAGGTTCGGCAGGTGCACACCCTTTTTTTTTGTTTCCGGGGTGGATAATCTTCAAGGATGTCCGCCGCCCTGGGGCGGGCGGCGAGGTCTGTCAGGCTCTTACTGACTAAAAATCACCCCAGTGTTCCGTCTCACACCTACGCCGGGTGTTGCGGGACCGTACGATCCTTCCGCAAACCCCGACTGGTGACGTCAAAGAGGGGCGCGCGTGGAACACTACGCGCCGCCAGCTCAAGTCCTGATGTGTTGGCGGTGACAGACTTCCCCGAATTCGTCGTCTCTGGACCCGTTTAGGGGGGCTGGAAGAGGGCGTTGTCCGCCCTCCGCCGACGCCCGATGCGCCTACTACGGGCCGGATGAGTGGATGAGATCTCCCTCTCCCTTTCCACAGCCTCCTTCTGCGAGACGACCGTTTCGCAGAAGGAAACCACCGCGTCCCAGGACTCTTCGCTGCCCTCGACTCGACTACGGCCGGCAGCGATACGTCAAGGTGCACACCCAATACAAGTAGCACTGCAATGTCGTAAAAAGGTATTGTAAATTATGTCTTCGAGACAATAACTAAATTTTTAGCCATTGTGTCTTGGTTAAAACCATATCGACCCGTTTTTTTTTTCGGATGGGAAATCATCAAATGACCCCTCCCGCTCTGGGTGGAGCGGAAGGGAGTGTCAGACTCTTACTGACTAAAACCCAGCTACCCATTACTCTCCGCCCGCAGGCCCGCGCCTACGGTGGCCGGGAGTCGTCACGCGGCTCCCGACGCCCGGAGCGTCTCCCACGGTGGCTGGGACGGGAGGCTCTCTCCCTGAGCCATCCCGCCACCTCCTTTGCTAGCATGACTGCTTCGCAGAAGGAGGTGACTGCCTCCCATTCCCTCTCGCCCCGGACCATGGCTTGCACCAGGGCCGGACGCGAGAGGTCGCCGCCGCTGCCGATCGCCTCTACGAGGACACGGCGGTGCTCCGCACAAGCGGGGCAGACCTCCACCGTGTCCTCTGGGCGATCCTAGCAATGGTGACACCCGGGCGTTTCCTCCCGCCTGATGATGTGCAGGAACCTCCCGAAACTTTCGTGTCCGGTGAGGACCTGCGTCAGGCGGTAGGTGAGGGCGCCGTGGCGCCTCTCTAGCCACTCTTTAAAGAGGGGTCTCATCGCCGCTGTCGCGGCGTGCCCTGCGCTGGGTAGCGACAGTCGCTCTTTCCATGCCGCCATGAGATCGCGCCGGAGATCTGTCCGCTCCGCATCGATTTGCCGCGGAAGCGGATCTTCCCCCCGGCGTAGTGCCTCCGCGCGCCACTCATACAGGCGTGCGAGGACTATTGCCTCCAGATCCCATGGCGGCCCCCGGCCCGTTCCAGTTTGGGGGCCAAACGTCGGAAATGCACCATATCGACCCTCAAGGTATCTTATGGCTATCCACCAAGAGAGAGTTAGCAAATGTGGGCACAGGTTTACGGGATAAGTTAAGAAAGACTTCAAACTACTTTTCAGATAAACTTCAGTAGGTAAGATTTAAGAGTAACACCATTGACGTATTCTTCTTTTTATCTTCTAGATATCTCGACGCTATGATAAAGTCTTAATATTGGTATTTAAGATATCTACAATACCAAGTTAAGAATTTCTAAATTTATCGCAGAGCGGCAGAGAAGAAGACAAGACTTATAAAAACTAACTTCAAACTTCACC
>OX637550.1:17985656-18184867 GCA_951800025.1 Oligia strigilis
AAAAGTTTTTATTTCTCGCTTTTTAGTGGGTCTATTTATAATTTATCTAAGTTACAATAGCCTAATGTCAACTTGCCCATCGCCTTTTCATAAAATATTCCTTTTCTCGATGCAGGGACGTTAATTGTTGAGGAGTTCTCATTTTATTAGTTTTTAGATTAGATGCTGATAATCCTGGCTGCAGCATCAGGGCAGACTTATGTCAACATTGCATTGAACTTAAAATTAGTCCTGTTTAAAATGAGCCCAAACACGACTACGGTGCTGTAATTTAAAGGTTTGTACTTTTTGTGATGCTCCTGGCTTCAGCATCTGGTCTTCGGTGTTCCTCAGTAACAGTACGTTTATCCACACATCGAGCCCTTTTCAATGAGCCTAAACACGATATATCTGCTGTTAGTTGTCGAGGAGTTAGGTACTCTGCAGACTATCCTGACTGCAGCATCAGGTCATGACTTGATGATCATGAGACCAAATGTGGCAAATGCCCTATCAAACATCAAAACAATTTACTAAAAATAAAAACAGTCCTTGCCTGTTCGAGTAACTTCTTACTGTTAAGGAGTTGTACCTTCCATCATCAGCCCAGCTACCTGAGATGGTGACAACCATACACAAATACACAAGGTACTTCATAAAATATGCGAAAAACAATAAGTGAGCCTATAAAATTTGAGAGTTGCCCTCGATTTCTCTAAGATCCCATCATCAGATCCTAACTTGGTGACAATGGGACCACCTCAGAACTATCTACTTTCGAACAAAAAAAGAATTTTGAAAATCCCTCGACAATTGGCGGCGTATTCGATGAACAAACATACAAAAAAAAAAAAAAAAAAAAAAACATACAAACACCCGAACATAGTACCTCCTCCTTTTTGTAAAGTCGGTAAACAAAGTCACTCCCGCTCCCTGTTAACTTAGATCTTTTAAGCTCCACAACGGATTTAAATGCAGTTTTCAGCAATATATCGTCGACCGTAGGTTCAACTGAGGTAAGGGACATAATACGATTTTTCAGGAGAGGCCGACAAAGTTTTTTTTCGGACTAAATCGCCTATAACTTTTTTTGTTATTAACCTTTTTCGGATCTGATTTCACACATAATCTTGTATTTTAGTGCTCTATCTACCTGTGTAACATGTATTTAAATAAGTTAGCTATTTAAGAAAATAGACGTCCCTTACACCAACGTATTTTGTTAGTAATGTCCCTTACATTAAATTGATCTCTACGTTGGATCCAATCTATAATGAAAAAATAGTGTAAAGGTCTTGTTGAAAAAATGTGTGAAAAATAATTCGTTGATTGGGAAGACCCTTACCTTATTTGAAGTGGATTGGCGGCGGTAATTACACCATTTCAAGTTGCTATATTGCATAGTTTTTCAGATACATTGTTATTATGGGGCTGATTCGAAATTCGAATCCAAAAATCAGTAGGGTAAGGGACATTTTTTTTAAGCTAGAATTTTTTCATATACACCATTCGAAAGAGCGCAAAATTCTGAACAAAACTGTATACTCAACTCATTTTGGGTATTTTGTCCCTTACCTTAATTGAACCTACGGTCGACGATATACAGTGATTCAAGAGGAAGGTTTATGTGTAAGTTCGGTCAGCTAGTTAATTAATAAAAATAATAACTATTCACAAACTAAAATGTAGCGTCGAAAAACTCATCCGCATCGCTGTCGACTGGTAACCAAGAGACTAGATAATTAGGTATTAGTTGTTATTTACTTACATATTATTTTAATTCTGTATAGAAACGATAGTGTACCTCAAGAATAGGAAAATAATATGAGAAGGACATGGTGATTGATATGCTATTATTGCATTTGAAATGTTTTAAAAAATAATATTTTTTGTTACTGTAACCTTGTTGACATTTAACATTTTCGTATTAATAAGACATGTTTACTGTAATTATAATAATTTGACAATAATTAGTACATATTTCAAGTATTATAATAATTTTCTAATGTTCTTTATTTAACTAAATACATAAAACATCAGATTATAAAAACATTTAAAAATATTAAAAAAAATCTTAACAATTTTTTTTCTAATTTTGTGGTTATTTAAAGTATATTTTTTATAAATTAAATATTATTTGCATGCCCATGCGACGGTATAAAATAAAAAATTGAGGTTGAAGAAAAAAAGTATTCATCTATAAAAACGAAACATTTTTATTGTGACTCGCACGGGAAGCTCACAAATTAAACTGAACACAATCATAAAATTGTAAAAACAAAATTACTTATACAAAAAGAAAATAAAAAACGGAAAGCCCTGTACGAGGCTAACAGCCTCTTAGCATGATGCTGCTACAATGGGCAGGTACAATGACCAACCGCATTTAAAAAAAAAACTATTTTTTATTTTATTTTTTTGGGTTTACTCTCATACTGCATAACTAACAAAGAAACCCACGTAAGTTCAGTAGCAGCCACAGGCAATCTTGCCTTAGAAGTCGTATATTTGCTTTAAAAACATACGTATTAAAATAAAAGCCATTCAGTTGCAAGATATGGCTGTCTCGGCGGTGCGCGCCATGCAAATGTATTGTTTAGATAAATGTTATACTTCTACGAGAAGTGGTGCAAGTTATAAACGGGAGCGGTAGGATACTAGGAAAGTTGCTCGAACTTTGGTAATAAAAACTACGTACCCTAAAAATATAAAAAAATACAATATTTATTCAAAAATAAAAATTAGTAAAATCACACTAATATTATAAAGGCGAAAGTTTGTAAGTGTACGTGTGTGTTTATGTGTTTTAGACCAATTTTGATAAAATTTTGTATGGAGGTAGCTGACACCCTGGATAAATATATAGGCTACTTTTTATCCCTACACTCCCACGGGATCGACACTTATGCGGGTGAAACCGCGGGGCGCAGCTAGTACAGTATAAATAAATCTTACTAGGATAAACCTGTGTCACAGACAGCATGAGTTCTTATAATCAACTAATTTCTTAACAATATTTAACATAGATACGTTTTAAGAATAGTGACATAAAATAATCCTGTTTAATAAAAATTGTAATTTTGTTTAACAAAATCGGTAAAAAGGATGATTGAAAAAACAATATTAGCACCTATTAAGTATAACTGTGATGGGTCTTAATCGTAATAAGTTATAAATCTTTTTCACTTCGTATCTGGAAAAATTATATGTATTTTACTATTTCTTTTCTTATCCTGCTCCAGTCCGTGACAAATAGTTTTTTGTATAAATTGTAAGTTTGTTGGTGCTATGATAGACATATAAATAAAATTAACGGTCAGGTGCCTGTAATCTTTTTTAATAATGTGTTCAACCGAACTATTCTGTAAAAACTCTCATCGTCAAAACTTAGGTGAAGTGAGCATGCGGTGAGCTGTCAATAGCGTCAATCCTTAATCATCACGTGAAATTACAGCTCACTTCGAGGTCACTTCGAGCTTATTTCGAGCTCACTTCGACCTCACTTTGAGCTCACTTCGAGCTCACTTCACATAAATGTTCACCGTGAGATTTTTACAGAATGGACCGGTTGGTCTGACATAAATCGCTTCTCCTCGTGCCTTGTACTGTACGCTTGGCACCGATTACGATCTCCTGCATTTTTCTGCATAAACACATCCTCGATTAAAAGGCTTACTTTATGAAGATTTATAATGCTGAGTTTTTACATAATTCAAGTCAAGTTTCTAAGTTCAAACGTTGCGATAAGTATCTATAAACGCTTTTACAATAAACTACCAAGCCACGTTCCAGATCTAAGCCTTAATAAATTCAAATCTTTCATTAAACGTAAGTTGTGCCAGAAAGCCTTTTATACCGTTAAAGATTATATTGAGGACAAAAAGGCTTGGGATTGAGCTGCTTCCAATTTCTGCATTTTGAATGATTTTTTTCTTTTTTATATACACATTGCCACTGATGATTTTTTTTTTTTAAACAGTGACATTTGCTTACTTTGTAAAGTATTATATTATGTTTTCATTGTGAATGTGAAGACGATGTGGGTAATTTTACATAAATATATTTTTTTATTATTCTCTCTGTTCTGTTAGTTTTTTTTTCATGGTCTGGCAGTTTGAGTAATTTATGTGGCCTACCCAAATGTCCTTTCTTTGGTATTGTTCGTCGAATCGTTGAGCTCCTTGAGTCTTGAGTTGAGCTGCACGATTTTTGACAAATGCGTGCACTGACTGGATAGGTCCTCTCAATCTGTGTGGTTCTTTCCTCAAAAGACCACCTCAGACATCGATCTACATGGTCTTCATATAACCTGACCAAGATTATGTCTGGACTTTAAAAGAGACTGTGACCTCTGAGTTTGTTTCGGCCTTTCTTCTCAGAGTAGTCAGATAGGAAACGCCGACTTCATCTAGTTTAAAAAAAAAAAACATGATTGACGTGTAAAAGTGTTTGTACAAACCTACTTACAAAATAAAATCATTTCATTTTTTCATTATAAGAAAGGGTTAAATTACGCAGTTGAAAAATATAAAAAATACTCAATTTTGTATGAAGCAGCATTTCACCAACAAAAATCATTGAACCGAACGAATTTCCAAAAAAAAAAGGTCATACCCAAAAATGATTTTCAGCGTGCAAAAAATATAACCAGAATATTATGGCGAAAAAAAAAACGCCTCCACGAAGCCGTAAAACTAAACAATCTAAGAAATATAATATTTGTATTTTTAATTAATATTATTATTGTTTGGAACGGGCCAAGTGTCTACAAAGTTAATCAGTTCCTGCAGTTAGATTACAATAATATTATTGCAAAACTTGCCAGGTGGGAGTAAAGGAGGTAGTTCCGGATTGATCTAATTAGTCCGGTGTACCGCAAACTGGCTAAGTTTGCAGCTTACCTTGCATTGAAAGTAGTCGTAATAGCACGGAGAAGGAACGTCCACAAAAGAGATAAATAAGTCGAGGAGGGGCCCCATAGGGCCCGAAGCCTGCCGGATCAGCGGGATTGTCCGAAAGGGTTACCGCTGGCCAGGAACATAAATGGCAAAGGAAGGAACACGGGTGGGTTTTAGTCAGTAAGAGTCTGACACTCCCTTCCGCTCCACCCAGAGCGGGAGGGGTCATTTGATGGTTTCCCACCCGAAAAAAAAAAAAAAAAAAAAGAAGAGATAAATAAGTCTGCAGGCAGTGAACTGTTACTAATGGTTATGGGAAATAAAAACTGATCCTATTGAAACTTTTTGCGCTTCTAAAAATGCACACTTTTTAAAAAAAACTCGTTAAGTGCGAGTCGGACTCACACACGAAGGGTTCCGTACCACAAGGCTAAAATGCCGAAAAAAACACGTTTGTTGTATGAGAGCCCACCTTAAATATTTATTTTATTCTGTTTTTAGTACCTATTTGTTGTTAAAGTGGCAACAGAAATATACATCATCTGTGAAAATTTCAACTGTCTAGCTATCGCGGTTCTTGAGATACAGTCTGGTGACAGACAGACGGACGGACAGACAACGAAGTACGGAACCCTAAAAATAATTGAGGCTGTTTCTTACTTTCTGGCCTTTCTCTCATTTACTCGCAGTATAATGTTATGCCATTATCTTACAACTAGCTTCCGCCCGCGCCTTCGCCCGCGAGGTATGTCGATAAAAACTATCCTATATCCTTCCCCGGGATGCAAACTATCTCTCTGCCAAATTTTATCGAAATCCGGTCAGTGGTTTAGGCGTGAAAAGTTAACATACAGACAGACAGACAGAGTTACTTTCTTTATAATTTTAGTACCTATGGATTACCAAAAAGGTCGCATGACACAAACCATGCAGATTATAATCTCTGCAGTAGGTACCTATGTATGTGAAAGCAATTTAGTTATTATAAACGTCAGTAGAAGCATTGTTTACTCATTTACAAATTGCTCAGACGTTTGTTTTGCCATCGGTTCAACAAACCGAGATGAGCTCAGATGTAGCTATTTCATTCGGAAGGCATTCGCTCATCCTTTCAGAATAAATAACGTATTAATAAGCAACGCGTTGAAACAATACAGAGTAAACTGCATTAATTCCTCTTTATCATTCTCCTGCCTTTGAGAGCGGTGGAGGCCCAGTGGTAACAGCCGCGACTTACGAGGTGTAGGTCGTAGGTTCAAACTCAGACCGGCGCTTTACTTTGTGTAAATTATTTCATTAACACTGCTCTCAAACTGGTGAAGGAAAACATCGTGAGGAAACCGGCATGTGCTACAACCAAAACTTCGAAGACATGTGACATCTACCAACCCGCACTGGGCCCGCGTGGTGGATTACAGCCCACTCACTCTCACCGAGAGGAGGCCTGTGTCCCAGCAGTGGGGACATTATAGGCTGATTATTCTCCTGCCCCTATAACAATTTATTTGGGGTCAGCGCAACATGTATTTTTCTTCCATACTAAAATCAAAACGTTCATTTCGGACCATAACAATCCATATTTTATTAGTAGATACTAAAACATCAAAAAAAAAAAATTGATAGAAAACAAACAGCTCATTTATCAAATTAAATTTCAGTCGACAACCTCCATCGGTTTCTTACTAAACTTCAACTATATCCGACGATCTTACTCTTTTGTTGACTGTACATAGATCTAGGTATTCACCCGCTTTCTATCCATATTATCTATCACATAGTCTATCCATCGTATTTTTAATTAATTTCTTTGTTACCTTAATCTAGTAGAAGTATGAAAGTTGGTTGCACTTTCCATCTGCAATGAGAAAGATTACGGCTCGGCTGCATAGAGCTGTCTATACAGCTGTAAGTAATAGGCTGGTATTATTATGATTATAAAGATCATTAAATATTATATTAACGGTTTGTCTTGCCACCTCCGAAATATTAATAGTAAATAAAAATAAATAAATAATAAATACACCTGATATCGCAAAAAAAAAATCAGCTGTTCCCTACATTTTGACGAGTTATGCGAACATAAATGTAGGGAACAGCTGATTTTTTTTTGCGATTTCAACTTTGGTCCCATAGTAAAAGTTGTTCATAATGATGAGTACAATGACCTCTTAAGAGGTTGTTAATATTTTACCAATAACCCTGTTTAAATAATAATAATACAAAAAAATAATAGTAATACATATAAATAGTAATCTGTTAATTTCATTTAAAAATATGTTTTTATTTTATTTTATTGATATTCATGATTACTTTAAATGAGACAAAAACAATACATACAATACCAACATGTATATAATATATGCTCCATCAGGAATTTGTGAAACTGGCCTTTAGCCTCAAATTATTGTTTCATTCTCAATCTTTTCCTCAACATTATTTTCGCTATCATCAACTACACCACCATCACCAGTACATTCAAACTTTTTGTTGCAGTAGCCAGCAGAAAAAGTACCACTATGGATCGCAAATCAATCAAGACCAGCTCTATGGGCACCACTGCTGTCACTAAAGTGTTCGCGCTGCTCCTTGTCATATGTCTCGTGGAATGTGCTACAGGTATGTTTGAAGTTAGGTAACTTTTTTATTCTAATAAGAACCAGTCTTAAAATTCATTACAATCTAGCCTATAAGACTAATAAGCAATTTTAATCTAAGTCAAAGTCAAAGTCAAATCATTTATTTCAAATAGGCACATTAAAGGCACTTTTGAACGTCAAAAAAAAACTAAATAGAAATGATTCTAGTCGCCCATTCGAAAAGGTAGATTTCGTATGGAGAAGAATGGGCAAGAAACTCCACCGTTACTCTTTTAAAATGTTTTACAAGGTCTTGTATACATAATAAAAATTATATGTGAACACGATGCACCCATAATAAAATTAATCTACCACAAAAGGTAAAAAGAATTAAAAATTAAGCAATGACAGGTAAATCAAATAAGTGATAGATACATGGTGCTCACATATTTACAAGTTATTTAAAAAAAAAAAAATGCAAAAGTAGTTGAACTTTAACAAGTGTGTGAGCCACTTAGTCGCAGATTGTAAAAAATGAATTAAAATAAGATGTCATATTAAAAAAAAATATATATATATATATGTATATAATATAAATTAAATTAGGAACAAGTTTGATGTTGTCTAGACTTTTAGATTGTCCTATGGAGCAGGACCAGCATGTTTCCAAACATTCTTATCTTGGATATAATCCTCTAATTTGTAATATCCTTGTTTACAAAGTGTACTTTTAATATGAGTTTTAAATTTTCTTTCATTTAATTGCAATATGTCACAAGGTATTTTGTTGTAGCATTTAACACAGTACCCCATAAAAGATGTATGTACTTTAGATAATCTGAAAAAAGGTTGATCTAATTTATCTTTATTTCTAGTATTAAAATTATGCCTATCACTTATTTTATTAAAAAGATGTTGATTTTTTCTTACATACATAATATTTTCATAAATGAATTGGCAAGGTACCGTCATGATATTAACCTTTCTAAATAGTTCCCTAAGAGATTCGCGACGACGTAGATTGTAAATGGCTAAAAAGACTCACCTAAAAAAATGTGAACTGTCATTAAAAGTACCATAGCAGATCCCACGACGAGTTAGACAAGTGGCTTTGGCTGCTTCTCGCCACCTGCTACTGTGGGTAAATTTGAAGGCACTGAAATTAGCACTGCAAGTACCGTCAAGAATCCAAAATTAAACAAGATGACTTTCACTGAGACCAATTAAATAACCCTCCGTCGATTATACATCTGCGGCCGCGTAAGTTCGTTAACTGACACTAAAGTGCCGCAACAGATCACAAAGCTATATTAATTTAATTATTCACGCTGCATTTTCTGATGTTGCTACAAAATGAACTTTGAGATATTGGACATAAGCAACTGTCAGAAAAAGTACCACAGTAGATCGCAAAGCGTGTAAAAGCCCAGTAAGTACCACTAGGACTAAAACGTTTCTTAATATGTCTTACTGAGTGCCCGGCGAGTATCGCGCTTTGTGCTAAACGCATCATTTGTTGGACTGTACTATAGATAGTAGGTGTGTTTCTAACTGAACAAACAGCTGTGCTGGTGGGGAGTTTATTGTGCCACTTCTTCCCAGTTATAGCACTAGGAAGTGGTAAAGGGCGGGCGTTTTGGGGGACTGTATAGCGTACTCTCGATTTGGTTTACTGTCGATGTAGCGTACCATCGATTTGAGGTACTGTCGATTCATTAACCCGTCGATGGAACGTTTTCGATACAGCGACCGTCGATGTAGTGACTGTCGATATTATGATATTATACAGCATCATATTGTAGTCTTTGTTATGAACCAGACCCGTAATTTTGACGTTCAAAAAGTGCTGGTTCTCATACTTATTTTAATAAATGACTTTTAATTTTATAAGCTAGTCACTCCTTTCATATGCGCACATTAGACTATTTCCCTTGCAATAACGATCTATTCAATTTAATCGAGTGACGAACTTCTTACTAAGAGCTGGTTTCACCAATGAACCTGAACGTGATGAGCACATTTAAACCGAGTTCAAGATCTCTCAGTCTCAATATTTAAAAACAATAATATCTTGAACTCGGTTGAGACGTGCAGGGGGCCTAAAAAGGCCACTTTCGCAGAATCATAAAAGGATAACATTATGAATCATAATATGGCAAAGACAGTTCGTGTTTTTCTGTTTTGCGCTGCACTACGTAGGTATAATCAAAAAAGTATTTTAGCACACACAAAAAAAAATAACTGAAAAATCCTTCACCAATGGGATTTAATACGATTAACTTAACATTTAACTGTCCATTATGATTCATAATGTTATCCTTTTATGATTCTGCCAAAGTGGCCTTTTAGGCCCCCTGATCGTGTTCAGTTTTATTGGTGAAATTCGGCCTAAGTATAAACTCACCTTAAAACATTTTCTTCTTTTGAGAAAATGTTTTAAGGTGAGTTTATACTTGCAAGCGATGTTGCTTGTAAAAGAGATATTATTCAAAATAAAAGGGAGGTTATGTTAATTGCAGATTATAAAGAACTTGTTTAAACTCATATAATCGACAAGTAACTACATACAGGCATATAATTCTTGCATATTTATTTGCATATGATATAAAGTTACATTTAAACGCAAGGAGTTGAGTTTTTATCTCTCAAATGATGTTGAAAATTGAGGGACAGAGAATAGAATAGAATAGAATACTCTTTATTATGTACACCATATAAATTACAGACATAATGACAGAGATGTTGGTTTTTAAAATATAAAGATCATCACACACTATTACATTGTGAACTTGTGAAAAAAATCGTTCCGTTTTTAGGGTTCCGTACCCAATGGGTAAAAACGGGACCCTATTACTAAGGCTTCGCTGTCTGTCCGTCCGTCCGTCTGTCTGTCACCAGACTGTATCTGAAGAACCGTGATAGCTAGACAGTTAAAATTTTCACAAATTATGTATTTCTGTTGCCGCTGTAACAACAAAAACTAAAAATAAAATAAATATTTAAGCAGCCCCGCTTAAATATTTATTTTATTTTGTTTTTAGTATTTGTTGTTATAGCGGCAACAGAAATACATCATCTGTGAAAATTTTAAACTGTCTAGCTATCACGGTTCATGAGATACAGCCTAGTGACAGACAGACAGACGGACAGTGGAGTCTTAGTGATAGGGTCCCGTTTTTGTTGAACGAGGTCAAAAGGCTCCTATCTCAGCAAGATGCTGCGAGATTTAAAATTAAGTGTTGCAACGCTGGTATTCTGAAAGGGCGCGAGGCTTCGAAGAGCAAAAAGGCAGTAAGTACAGACGCCATCACATCAAGCTACTACAATCTGTCAAATTTCTTTAATAGATTTTCACCTTTTTCGCTGAAGCTTATGGTTCAAAGTTGATTGGGAAAATTTGCAAGTTTCGGGTAGCTTGATTTGCTGGCGTCTGTACTTTATACAATAAAAAGGAGAGCTACTTTCGTTTAATCAAAAGGTTAAGAACCCCAAATGTGATGACCACTCGCGGTAAACGTTTCTTTTTAAATACCAGGTTCAGTCGACAACCAGTAATTTTACCGCGCCCATTTTGACTAAATACTCTTTTAATATGATTGAACTATGTTAATTACGTTTTTGTTTTGTTTCACGAATTGACATGGTTTTTGACTGTATTTTTAGGGTTTCGTACCTCAAAAGGAAAAAACGGAACCCCTATAGGATCACTTTGTTGTCCGTCCGTTCGTCTGTCTGTCAAGACCCTTTATCTCGGGAACGCGTAGAGGTATCGAGTTGAAATCAAAACCATATACTCAGGTCTACAGTCCCTTGAAGCTGTGATTAATCAAATACGTAAAAAAAGTTAACGTAAAAAAAAGATACGGCCGTTTATGCCGCAAAAAACGTTTATTTCGACACTCTCAAGGGAATCAAAATTTATAGGGTTCTTCCCGATGACCTAGAATCATAAAATTTGGGAAGAAGCAAGATCATGTAGCACAAGTAAAGGAAAAAATCCGAAAACCGTAAAGAAGGTACATTAAAAAAAAAACACGTGATAAACTATTTAAATACCTACAAAGTACGGAACCCTCAAAAATCAACTCAGCTGCGCCACAACACCCTGTCCTCCGCCTTCCGCATCCAGTCGGTCACAACCATGATTTCCATACAACTTTTCAGTCACCGATGCCATTTTCAGACGTCCTCAAGATATTATCTTCATTTCGTAACAGAAAAAAGCCATGCTCTGAAAATCTATTCGCCATTTACTTTTAATTTGCAGAACTTTAACCGTTAATTAACAATTCTAATATAGGTAATACTATAATATAGGTTTCACCCGTATAAGTGTCGATCTCGTGGGAATATCGGGATAAAAACTATCGTATGTCCTTCCCGGGGATGCAGTCTATCTCTCTGCCAAATTTTTGCGAAATCCGTTCAGTGGTTTAGGCGTGGTAACATACAGACAGACAGACAGAGTTACTTTCGAATTTATAATATTAGTATGGATAGTATACTAGCTTCCGCCCGCAGCTTCGCCCGCAAGGTATGTCGACAAAAACTATCCTATGTCCTTCCCCGGGATGCAATCTATCTCTCTGCCAAATTTTATCGAAATCCGTTCAGTGGTTTAGGCGTGAAAACGTAACATACAGACAAAAAGGCAAACAGACAGACAGAGTTACTTTCGAATTTATAATAGGTATTAGTATGGATGGCCTCTTGTTGATACCACAAGCAAAATGGCCATTCTATTAAAACATGATTACTACAAGTTTACATTGCTTTAAAGAAAAATTAGATTTCGGAGAACAGCGCTCTGTTATTCTTTTATTACATTGAAGAGAAACGACCTCCAATATTCTAGGCTGTGTTTACACGGAAACACTTACCGCTGAATGTAGAAAAATTACCATATATTTTCCTTTAGGTACTTACTTACCTAGGCAATCTAATAGTCTATTCTTTACTCTGTTTTACACATAAACTCACGTTTTCTTCCCATGGGGCTAGGCAGAAAAAACAGAACGCCACCTGCTACGATTCTTACATATTACTTTTGCTTTGATTATGTTCATAATATCAGGGGGCCTAAAAAGGCCACTTTGGCAGAATCATAAAAGGATAACATTATGAATCATAATGGATAGTTAACTGTTAAGTTAATCGTATCATATCCCATTGGTGATGGATTTTTCAATTATTTTTTTTTGTCTGTGCTAAAATACCATTCAATCCAATCCAAATCCAATCCCAATCTCTTTGATTATACCTACGTAGTGCAGCGAAAAAAAGAAAAACGCGGACTGTCTTCGCCATAATTATAATTCATAATGTTATGATTCTGCACGCCTGTTGCGAGTACTATGCACCTGACTTTTCATAAATTTGTCTCTACTAATCCTACGAATTATTATTAAGAGCGTTTACGCCGTACGGCATTTCATACAAACTTTCAAGCCCTTGTTTTTCGAAGTAAATGAACCGATTTTAATGAAACTTCATACACTTAGGCAGGATACGAAGGTCTAAAAAGTTTCTTAAGAACATTTTCGAAAAATAGTGTTGCAGCCAAATTAGACCGATTTTAAATTTTCCATAGAAACAGGGATTTCCAGTTAACTTTTTTTAAATTCGATTCGAACATTTCGAAATTATTCTGAAATGTTCAATTTAATTTAATCTATTTATAATAAGTGTAAATAATTTTAAAATCAAATAAAAAAGTGTAAAGTCATTAAATACATTAATAAAAAATAAAAAAAATATAATATACAGGGTGATTGGAAGATGGGTGCAAAGCTTTAAGGCGAAGATAGTACAGACAATTTAGAACCATTTAAGCCATGGTTGTCTTAGACGAAGTCTTACTACTTTTTTTTTACCAATTTATTAAGATTTTTTTCAAAAATTCCTAAAGTTTTAACTAAACTATTTATTTATGGCCAAATTGAATGATAAACGAATTCATTTTTATTGTATTTAATTAAAGTAATGTGTAAGCAATCTAGCAAAACATGTGTTAGGCCTCTGTGTCGTTAGACATCTTTTTTACAGATATTTAAAGTTCATAACAAATTTTAAAATTCATAAATACTTTTTGTAAACCTTATTTTAAAAATAACGGAGCGTGCTTTTTTTGTTCAAACCTTTTTGAAAACATGCTTGATAATCGCTCTTTCTTTTGAGGTAACATTTACGTAGATATCTTACAAATTATTGAAATTAGAACCTAAAAACCAATTTAAGGGAGAAATTGAAAATTTTAGGCAGTCTAAATAAAACAACATTTGAATTAAATTTATTTATGTTTCATGGTCAAAATGTTGTCCGTGATTCCTAATACAAGCACGGCTCCGTCTTCTCACTTCTGTTGTTGTTATTTTCAACATCATATCTCCAGCTTCATTGTTTCAAACTCTGAATTCATTCTCTCTGTCAGTTCTTCTCTCGTGTTTATTTCAACATTCGTATACACCAGCTCCTTGGCCCGGCCCCACACGAAAAAGTCCAGCAGGGTCACATCTGGTGAGCGAGCGGGCCAAGGGATGGGTCCATCTCTGCCAATCCAGCTGTCAGGAAAGCAATTATTTAAGTGTTCCCCATGTGTTGTGTGGGTTATGAAAGTTTGTAATGCCCTCCCTAGAAAATTTGCTTTTGATTGATTTCAAATTCAAATTTTCTAGGGAGGGCATTACAAACTTTCATAACCTTCATGAATGGGCCGCCAAAGACAACAATCCACATTTTAAGAAGCAGGTGTCGTTTCAGAGGAAATTCTCTGTCAATATTTGGGCTGGAGTAATTTGCAGGACGTTGATTGGGCCCCCACTTCTTACCGGAGACTTTCAATGGTGAAAATGATTTGCACTTTCTACAAGTGGATTTACCAGAGCTGATAGAGGAAACCGGTGTCCCGATATTCGCAAGAGACAGTACAGTCATCTTTCAGCAAGACGGCTGTCCAACGCATTGGATGTTAAATGTAAGGGAACACTTAAATAATTGTTTTCCTGACAGCTGGATTGGCAGAGATGGACCCATCCCTTGGCCCGCTCGCTAACCAGATCTGACCCTGCTGGACCTTTTCGTGTGGGGCCGGGCCAAGGAGCTAGTGTATACGAATGTGGAAATAAACACGAGAGAAGAACTGATAGAGAGAATGAATTCAGAGTTTGAAACAATGAAGCTGAAGATGATGTTGAAAATAACAACAACAGAAGTGAGAAGACGGAGCCGTGCTTGTATTAGAAATCACGGACAACATTTTGAACATGAAACATAAATAAATTAAATTCAAATGTTGTTTTATTTAGTCTGCCAAAAATTTAAAATTTCTCCCTCAAATTGGTTTTTAGGTCCTAATTTCAATAATTTGTAAGATATCCGCGTAAATGTTACCTCAATAGAAAAAGCGATTATCAAGCATGTTTTCAAAAAGGTTTGAACAAAAAAAGCACACTCCGTTTTTTTTTAAATAAGGTTTACAAAAAATATTTATGAATTTTAAAATGTTTTATGAACTTTAAATGTCTGTAAAAAAAATGTCTAACGACACAGAAGCCTAAAACATGTTTTGCTAGATTGCTTACACATTACTTTAATTAAATACAATAAAAATGAATTCGTTTATCATTCAATTTGGCCATAAATAAGTAGTTTAGTTAAAACTTTGGGAATTTTCGAAAAAAATCTTAAGAAATTGGTAAAAAAAAAGTGGTAAGACTTCGTCTAAGACAACCATGGCTTAAATGGTTCTGAATTGCCTGTACTATCTTCGCCTTAAAGCTTTGCACCCATCTTCCAATCACCCTGTATATATAATTTGTTAATGCTTAAAAATGTATTTATTTATGACATGTAGGTAGTCACTATGGGTGAAATGCATGTATGTAGGTACAATGCCTGAAATAAAATTATTTATTATTATTTTTATTATTCTACAAGCAACATAGGTACTAAAACACTAGTGTTTTAATTGTTTAGTCCAAACAATATATTTTTTGTAATTAAATTATTGCTTCATATTTTGCAATAAATTACCAGCGTTGTGTCATCGCGCTTCTCTTTCTTTTCTATGCAGTCCGACAGTGACCGCGCTTTAGATCATGCAAGCCCCATAAGAAGGTGGCTGGGATAGACGGGTGCGGAAAGCGGAGGACAAGGTATTGTTGCGCGGCCTGGGCGAGGCCTATGTCCAGCAGTGGACATACACGATAGGCTAAGTTGATAACGCTCATCGTCCACGACTCAAAACACACAAACTCAAATAAAAAATTAGTAGTCACAACGTCACAGCACTATAGTATTAAAATCATGGTAGTCCGTACACGACACGAATTACTAATGCAGGCTTTACAAAATCAACTGACTAAACGGCAATACGGCTGGGCCGCAGGGCCCGCAGGTGACTAAAATCGCAAGTTCCAAAGTAGAGTGGAAATGCTTAGTCGCAGGCGATCGCCCGCCGCAAGAAGGTCGACATTTTGATGCAAAATGATGCAAGATGAAAAAAATCGCAGGTGATTACACCTGCGATTTTTATTGACCTGTGTAAATGGCGATTCGGCTTGTGAGGAGATTTGTTAAGCGACCATCCGCACGGCGAAAATCGACCTAATGTAAATCCCCCATAAATCTTTGGTTTCCTAATTTAATGCTACGGCTACATTGTCGCGATAACGCGAACAATTTCGCGCGTTGTCTCTTGCACACCGTTCGACGTCTTGCTGTACAACAGAGAGCGTGCGAAATATAGCTCGATTTATTACTAAAAGGTCAAACAATAACGGTTATCCAACATACAGAACGTTTTTTGACACCATAATGCGCTTTTCTAGAAAACTAAACCTTTTTAGGCGTTTGTGATTAGTTTGCGTGGACGATTGGCCTAATGGTTGTTAAATGGTTGAGGAAATGATTGATCTATTTTTTTTTCCAAATATCACTAACGGCTTTAAAGGTCCGTGGCATACCACTACCGCGCTATTTTGTATTTTTTTCAAAATGCAACTTTAAACTTTTAACGATAACAAGTTCAAAAAATATAGATGATCAATTTTAAGATTCTGAGTGATTAGTTCAAACATCTCAACAACAAGATGTACAGACGCAGGTTAAAAAAAAAACTGGCCAAGTGCGAGTCGGACTCGCACACGGAGGGTTCCGTACCACAAGGCAAAAACGCCGAAAAAACACGTTTGTTGTATGGGAGCTCCCCTTTAATATTTATTTTATTCTGTTTTTAGTATTTGGTGTTATAACGGGAACAGAAATACATCATCTGTGAAAATTTCAACTGTCTAGCTATCACGGTTCATGAGATACAGCCTGGTGACAGACGGACAGACGGACAGTGGAGTCTTAGTAATAGGGTCCCGTTTTTACCATATTGGCACGGAACCCTAAAAATATGGATGTTACATGATCAACTTTGAACGTTAATATCTCGGAAACGTGACACTTTACGGGGCCATTTTGAAAAAAAAAAAACAAAATGGCGCGACATTACGCATGCCAGACTCCATATATAAAAAGCTTCAATCCCCTTTATGAACCCACTAATGTTTCTACCAAAAGTATAAGAGAAAATAAATCACAATAACACATACAGTATAAGAAGGCTTATCCACGTAATCCTCGCCGAATCTCGTAAACTCCTATTTTTCCTGCAAATGGCTTACAACGAAAAATAACGCAAAAATGTCTTGACGTAGTAATAGAAGAAAATGACATGTTGCGCCGACCCCAAATAAATTTGCGTTATCAGGAGAATGATGATTAAGACTTTAATTTTATAAAGTTTATCCGTAAGCCAATTTGTGGCGAAATGAAATAATTTGATGAGTATACTTTTTACCCGACTGCGGCCAAGCCCAAAAGGAGGGTTATGTGTTTGACCTGTATGTATGTAAGTCCGTTTCTTTGTTCCCTCGTAACTCCTAAACGAATAAACGGATTTGGATAAATTATACAAAGTTGCCGAAAATCTAGTTGAATGGCGTGCAATAGAAGAGGCCTATGTCCAGCAGTAGACTGCTGTAGGCTGATCATGATTAAAGAAAATAAATATGGCATAATTAAAAACACAATATTCAGTAAGGATTTTTTTAAGAAATAAATTATTCTTTAATTAAAAAATACATAGGTACCAAAATTAATTGAGTTACTCTGCGAGAGAGTCGCGTTAGTTGTTTCACATCAAAAAGGGGAGAGGTCATTGGGCATGAAAAAATTCTTCCGCATAGCTGTCAATGGATAAAGTGCCAAAAAGGCTGGCAACATGATTCTTTGGCCTAAAAAGGCCCTCTTGGTCATGTGAACAGTTAGATAAGTTAATTTTGAAGCGAATAAAAACAGTCCAATCACGTACGAAAAGAATTCGTAACAATATTACATTTATAACTGTCACAATAACTACAATATTTACTTTTTGACAACGTTTCGAGTTCACGCTTGACACTTGTCGAATGATTCGATTTAGTTTGATTCGATAAAATTATTTTTTTATTTTTATTTTCGAGTAACTGTTTTGTTTTTAATATGTTCGGCGAAGTATTTTTGTAACTGTTATAGTAATTACATGCCGAAGATCGAGTATCGTAGTGAGGCATCTTTGGCACGTAATTACTCTAATGGTGTTTTAATGTCACAAAACTATTCTAAAATAAACCGAAAATTGGTTTTTCAATAAGTTAGTTTCCACAGATCATCTTCATCTTCCTCAAACTTTTTTAGAAGTACAATCTTTAGTTTTAATTCATTTTTGTAGTAAATCAAAAAACAGCAGGCCGGTAATCCCCGAAAGGTCTATAATACACCCAGGTAAAGTCTATTATAGTTAGTTGACTTTGTTACAGTACTATGGACTCTAGTGGGAATATAACAGGTATTTAATTAACAAAACCACGGACCAATTTGTTTGAAGCTCGGGCCTAAAACCTTTTTGTTTATTACTAACGTTATTTTAAAATACCAAGAATCTTCAAATTATTAAGACCAATTAATTCATTGAATATAACAATAGACACTTAAAATAACCTCGATATCTAAACAAATGGACATCTTGAAATAACTTCTTATTGTATTTGAATTTAAACAATACTAATTATTGTAAATTATTCAAAACACATTCAGTTTCAAAGATTCAATGGGAACAGTATTAAAATAATTATTTTGAAAGCAAAAGAGCACCTTGTGCTGTGCCGATTCTCAACCTAAGTAATTTGAATAAATTACTTTTGATTTTGTGAAATGACTAGGTTTAAGGGGCTTAGAGGACCTAAACGCAAAAAAACGTAAGTTTTAGAAACAATAAAAGTATTATGATCGACTACAGTAAACAAAATCAGAAAAACCTATATATGATATTCTTCAGGTTAGATGCTAGGTAGATACTGTGTTAAAAAACATAATAGGTACAGCTAATTTAATACGATAGAAAAAAATCATAAAGATGACCTCTAAAAACTTTCTTTTTACAAATAAAAACCATACTAATTACATACAATCGTTCTGATTTTTTGTCAGATTATTCTACAAGCAACATACTCTGTTTTTTTATTTTTTTAGTCCAAACAATAGATTTTTTGTTATTAAATAATTGCTTCATATTTTGCAATAAATTACCAGTGTTTTAGGAAGTGGCAAGCATTGTGAACAATACTTGTATCTTCTTTTCTATGCTCTGCAATGGGCAAATTATAGTCGACTGGTATTAATTATTTCGGAAAATCCATAAATTATTTGTAAATATTAAACTTACTCTATATTAGGTATTTGAAACGAAATTTATTTCAGCCGTGACGGGTTCGTGGCTAAATAATAATAACCGAACTTACGCATTGTAGGTTGTAGGTTCGAAACCCGACAGGCGCTTTACTTTGTGTAGGTACCTTAATTATTTCATCACCACTGCTCTCAAAACGGTGAAGGAAAACATCGTGAGGAAACCGGCATGTCCTAGAACCAAAAATTCGAAGATATGTGACATCCACCAACCCACACTGGGCCCGCGAGGTGGATTACGGCCTACTCGCTCTCACCGAGAGGAGGCCTGTGTCCCAGCAGTGGGAACAATATAGGCTGATTATGTATGTATGTATGTATATTATGTTATTGATCCATTGGTTAGTTTGACGAACAACGTATCGGCGGTCGTAAATCAGGAGAATGTTTGTCAAACATAATAAACGTCTCTTTTAGTGGTGTCATAAATAATATAGGAAATATTATTATGAGTCTGGCCAATCATTTAGTATTATAGTACAGTACCAAGATATTGGAATTTCCCTACGTGATCGAATCAGGAATGACTCTTCATTTCTTCTTCACTGACTCGATCACGTAGGAAAACCAGTGCCGGATTACATAAGCAGCCTATACTGTTCCCACTGCTGGGACACAGGCCTCCTCTCTGTGAGAAGGAGTCGGATTAGCCCTTAGCAAATTAAGCAATTGCTTAGGGCATCACATCTCGGGGGGCGCCATAAGGCAGAAACAGCACCAAAGCAGTATTTGCTGGCACATGAAAGGCAAGGCTGATTATCAGCAAGATATTACAAGACCCAAAAGTCACTCTAGAGATGTGCGCCAATCTTTACAAATCGCTCGTCGATGTTTTGGAAAAATACGAGGCGACTAGTGGATAGGAGGGCCTACAGGCGCGGATTGCTTAGGGCATCAAGTACTCTTAATCCGGCACTGAGGAAAACCAAGGTAACCGACATAGCCCGAAGAATTGTCAAACTTAAATGGCGTGGGCAAGCCACGCAGAACAGATGGCCAATGGGGCCGAAAGGTTCGGGACTGGTGATCGCGTACCGGAAGATGTAGCGTTGGAAGGCCTCCCAAGGCGTCACAAGGTGAACCGATGACCTTGTAAAGGCAGCTGGAGACCACGGGATGCCAGAAGCATAGCACCGTCGAAGTGGCGATGCTTCGGGGAGTCTTTTGTCCAGCAGTGGGTGTCTTTCGGCTGAAATGATGATGATGATGAAGATGATGATACTTTTGACATTCATTCATTCTCTGACAGTCAACGCACATCCGATACCGCTGGATCTAGAAGCATAAACTTTTGCACTAGAGTTCTATAATAATCACACTAATATTGACCATGACCATACCAGTGACAGCAATTACATTAATATACCTCTCTTGTACCCTATAGACATTGTTAAAGGCATAAATAAACTAAAACCTAACAGCTCCATTGGCCCCGATAATATTCCCCCCTTTATCATTAAATGTTCAAAACATATTTTCAGTAATCCTCTTTGTCACATTTTCAATTTAGCCTTGCAGACTGGTGCATATCCCTCTCAGTGGAAAGTTTCTAGAGTAACACCTATTCCCAAAACCCAAAACAAAAGCTCCGTTGAAGATTACCGCCCTATCGCAATTTTATCTTCCCCGGCGAAGGTCTTTGAGAACATTCTCCATAATGCCATATACGAGCAAGTAAATAAATATTTATGTAATGAACAGCACGGTTTCAGAAGTAAGAGATCAGTTGACACGAATCTCCTGACACTGGTTGAATATGTGTCCTCCAGCTTGGACCGCGGGCGTCAGGTAGACGTACTTTATTTCGACTTCCGGAAGGCATTTGATAGGGTTAACAACGACACGCTGCTGATGAAACTTAGCAAAATCGGTTTTGCCCCAGCTCTCCTCCGTTTTTTCGCTGACTACCTACGCGATCGTCAGTAGTTCGTTAGGCTCGGTATGTACGAATCAAGCACCTACCACACGCGTTCCGGAGTAAGTCAGGGTTCAATTTTGGGGCCTTTATTATTTTTAATCATGGTTAATGATCTTCCTCAAGTTCTCCGTCATGCAAAATGTCTATTGTATGCTGATGACTTGAAACTGTACCTCGAAATAAACTCCGAGCGTGACTGTTTAGCACTGCAGCAAGATATAGACGCGATATACAAGTGGAGCTTAGACAATAAGATGGAATTTAATCCCTCCAAATGCTTTGCAATGACATTCGGTCGAATGCGGCACCCAGTGAATTACGAATATAAGTTAAATAACAATACCATCATGAAAACATCAGCCATGAAAGATCTGGGAGTCACATTCGACCGAAAGCTCACTTTCCATGACCACATCGCCACGGTAGCTAAGGAATCCTACCAAAGATTGGGTTTCGTTTTGCGTAATTGCCGCGATTTTCGCTCTGCACATGCCATCAAAATTATATTTAATGCACTTGTACGTAGCAAATTGGAATCTAGCTCCTGCGTGTGGAATCCACACGAAAGTACCTACGTGCTTGCTTATACTGGAAAAGGTACAAAAAGCGTTCCTTAGGTTTATCTATAAGCGTAAACACGGCTATTACCCTTACCTCTATCCGACTAAATTTCTACTGGGATGCCTCGGATATAACTCGTTAGAGGTAAGGCGAGCAAAAGACCAGCTCACCATAGCCTGTAAGACGCTCCGTGGCACTATTGACGCGCCTGATCTACATGCTGTGCTGGCTCGCTTCTTTGTGCCAGACAACTACTGCCGCGGCAGAAAGCACAGGCTGTTTGCTGTGCCTCCATGTCGCACAGTTACGCGTGCTAAGTCCCCAGTACCACGTACTCTGGCCGCACTTAATGATCTCTTGGACTATATTCCAACAAACGATCTGTTTGCGGACGAATGGACAAAGATTTTGTCGGCATGTCAGGAGTACTGTGAGAGGGATGTATGAAAGTGTTGTTAACTTTTTACTTGGTTTTATATTCAATGTTTTATGTGTGTGCAAATTGTCTTTAATTTTTGTAATTGGTTGTAAACCGTTTTAATTAAAGAATAAATAAATAAATAAATAAATTATAAAGGCGAAAGTTTGTGAGTGTGTGTGTTTATATGTTTGTTACTTCTTTACGCTCAAACGGCTGGACCAATTTTGATAAAACTTTGTATTGAGGTAGCTGACACCCTGGATTAACATATAGGCTACTTTTTATCCCGAGATTCCCACGAGATCGACATTTACGCGGGTGAAACCGCGGGGCACAGCTAGTATTATATAAATTGAAAAAAAAAAAAACCTGTATAACTAATTACTAGTATTGCTGATCGATGACAAATAGTTAAATGAAGGTATTACGGGTAATCGGTGACAAAGGTCGTGAACTTCCATGTAATAACATTATTCATCAATTAGTCGCAAGTACATCGTGTGACGTGCACATTGTGAATTGAGGTAGGTCTGCGCGAATACTGCACAGAGTAATTAAAATTGTCAGAGGTATTTTTTTTTTATGTCTCGATTATTTTTATTCAGTCTTGTTATTCAGGGCTTTGCTATTAAACATGCAGGAAAAAGAATTGTTTAAGAGCGTTTACTCCGTACGGCATTTCATACAAACTTTCAAGCACTTATTTCTTCGAAATGAATGAACAGATTTGAATGGAACTTCATACACATTTATAAGCAGGATACAAAGGTCTAAAAAGTTAGTAGATAATATCATCGAAATGTTTTATTTAAAAAAAGATAAATGGAAATCTCTGTTTCAATGGAAAATTTAAAATCGGTCTAATTTGGCTGTAACACTATTTTTCGAACATGTTCTCTACTAACTTTTTAGACCTTTGTATCCTGCTTATGCGTATGAAGTTTCATCATTAATTTACCAGAACCCAGATGCTGTATAACGTAACCTAAAAATAATTATTTCAGTATTTAAAAACAAAACCACTAAGCACATCAAAACGTCTTTCTTCAAAACAGAATCCCAATAATACAACCAACTCTTTAATCAGCCGATCCATTCGACCATAAACAATAAAATTCCAATAAAACAATACATGTAGACATCATTTTTAATCTGTCAATGGCGTGAAACGTTTTAAAGGCAATATAGCCGCGTGAAAGCGCGTCTCGTCGTCGAACACGCTGGGGACTGCCCATTTCCGATCGCAACGACCAACACTATGAGCATGAATGTCACTTTTCATTTTATAGGCTGCCTGGTTAGCTGTTGATTAAAAATTGTTAGAAGTGTCTGCAGGTTGCTAATGCGGCGTTTTAGGGTTGAAATGAGGTGTTGTGGGTCATTGAGGGGAGAAGTGAGTAGGTTTGCAAGTTGGGTCTGTTTTGGTATAGGTGTTTGGAACTATTGTCTATAAATAAATAAAGTCCTCCAGACCGTATTTCGGCCACGGCGGCCAATCTCAACGGAGACTAGCCTTCGGCGCGGGAGATATTATAGTGCACAAGTGTGCGCGCAGAAACAGGTGCACTCCCTCTTCCCTCACTCTCATAGTCCGATGGGACGGCAATCCGATACGACCGGAGAGATATCAGGTGCAGGACCAACGGCTTAACGTGCATTCCGAGGCACGGGGGTATCACACCGCCAACTTCCAAACTCCGGGCTGTTACTAAGAAATTCGTAATGGAAAAACTCAATAACACTTTGCCCGACCCGGGAATCGAACCCGGGACCCCACGCTCAGCAGTCGCGGTTGCGACCACGAGACCAATGGGGCAGTTAATTGTCTATACTAATATTATAAAGAGGTTTGATGGATGTTTGTATGTAGCGAGTAATCTCTGGAACTGCCAGTCGGATTTGAAAAAATGTTTTTGTATTTGATAGCCCAATTCTTGAGAAAGGCTATGGGCTGTTTAACATCACGCTATGACCCTTAGGAGCCGAGCAAAAAGAAAAAAATTCAGAAAGAACGCTAAGCGAAAACGAAGTAATAGCGCGGGCAGGCGATGAGATGCGATGGGGTGGGTCGGGGGAACAAGAAATTTCACGCGGACGAAGTCGCGGGCAGAAGCTAGCTGGCTGTTACTGGGTAATACGATGTCCCTTGGTAAGACTGGTTGTCAGACTTTCGGGCTTCTGACGACCCGTAACGATTGTCAAAGATCCATGAATGACAGCTGAGACCAACAGCGAGGCACGGAAAGGTCTTGGTATGTAAAGATGGTCACCCATCTACGGATAACCCGTGCGGCTGTTATTACTTACTGGGCCAAAATCATCTAACATATTAAAATATTTTTACTTTTGAGGCCTTGGTGTTAATATAGTTCATATTTCCCCGTTCTAAGCCTAAACTAATATCATCTATTTCATCCACAGAGCAGAGAATTAACAATAGAGGTAGCAAAGCGTCGTCCCTTTTAGAGAAAGTCGGCGGTTGGCGCAGTCAACGAGGAGGTATGTGAGGAATGAACGAAATGAATGAGCTGTGAACGAAACGCATGCGCTTTCGCTGTACATAATGCATCATTCGTAGAACAGGCTGATCGAAAAAATGAATGAAGTTGTTTGGTGCACGTATTGTTTTCTGTTGATTAAATTGTAATGTGTCCTATTTTTAGGGGATTTTCAAGGGTTAGGCACCATTGTGTATCGAGTAGAATATAAATGATTGATTGTTACTCGAATAATAAGTCCAAAATAAATGCTTTATTGTAATAGAAATGAAGGATCAATCGGCCATTCTCCGAATTTAATCACACCTTTGTTTCTATTATAACAAAACTTTGAAAATAGACTAAGTGGGACTAAGTAATAAAAGGTATCATTGTACTGAAATCATAAGATTTCGGTCCTTTCCTTAATTTGATTTCGTGAAACCATGAATTTTAAAAAGGGTTTTAATTGAGTATTCGCTTTAGTGGTAGAAAAATGGGATAGGTAAAACATTTTTTTTATAGGACCCGCTGACACATCTTGAGTACAATATAATAGATAATTTAAATTGGTTTACTTAACTTTTACAATATTTTACACAAATTACATATTTACATAAGAACTAAATTAAATGACGAACTAACTATACAAATAAGTACAAAAACAAAAGGACTACTGACTCGTCAGCATCGCGATCATCCGGAAACGTGCCCAGAAGACAGGGAATTAGCATTGCCACGTTGAATGGCAATGCTAATTCTTTGGCCAAAGAACGAGCCAGCCAGTTGAATATCTATAATAACATTTTAAGTAGAACTTAACGTTTTGTATCTGTTCAACGAAATTTAAGAAGCTCTCTTTAATGTAGTTTCCAAAAAGAAATGTAGGTACAACTTTACATTATGTAAAGACTGATTTATCTAGTTAGCCACGTTGAATGGCAATGCTAATTCTCTGGCCAAAAAATATCAAGTCGGTTCAAATATCTAATAGAAAGAAAGAATCTGCTGCCTCTGCGTTCATTCCCTCCTCTGTACAACATAATAATATTCTAGGAGCTTGTTTAAAAGTCACGTGTGTGTTGTCAATTTTATAGTTTATGGGATACACGCCATGGTTCACTGTTACTAAGCACAGGCATGTTAGTTAGCATGCGTTTGCATACTGATTCCTTCATTTCCATTACGCTTTCCATGAAAACGAGTATTTTTTTATTTCTTAGAACTTAATTGTATTTAACGCTTGCCCAGTAAAGTTTTCCTAAGTGCGTCAAGGCTAATTTCGTAGTAGTATTTAAAAAAAGATTATTTATTGTAAAATTATTAATGTAAACTTTTATGGAAAGTTTAGATTTTGATAAAAACAATAGAAAATAAGTAAGGGTGAGAAATCAAACAACGTTATAATGATTTTCCTTCGTTTAATCCAAGCGAACGTCTTTACATAAACCCGGCTATATTATCACTGTTGTCTTCTAAACAAAAACCAAATACAAATATTTGAAAGCTCATTCTAAACTCGCTTGACTGTTCGAATGCAATGAGAGTTATTTTATTACCAGCCTGCACTACCATAAGGTCGACTTTAGCAGACAACCTTTACAGTACTCATCCACCAACCTGTACCGTTCCTGTCTGGTGCATTATGGCCCACTCCCTCTCACAGAGAGGAGGCCTGTGTCCCAGCAATGGGAACGTTGTAGGCTGATTAAGCGAGGTACTCATTGCAAAGTTGTTGTAGAATAGGATTCGAAATATTACCACAACGACAGATCACAGAATCTGCAGTTAGTAGCAGCTTATCTATCAGCGATATCTATTGCAATAATATACAGTTTATAACTAAGTATAGTTTACAATAGGTAGTTGGGAAAATGTATTCTTTATCAAATTGACAACCAACATAATGTGGTCCATATATACTTACGGAAAATATAAAATTGCACCACCACTGCTACAGTTCGTGTCAAATAACTTTGCCGCTCTGAAGCTAGGCTCTTTGCTAGTCGCGCCAATCAGCGCCATGCGCGCTGCTGTTTTCTTCATAGGATTAACTACTGCGCAGTGATTTGTTGCCTACTTCAGAGCGGCAAAGTTATTTGACGCGAGCTGTAATTAATGTAGTGTGTCAATTAGATAAATAAAAAAAATTACCCAGCGCCGAATTTGCCCTAAAATGACCCAACATACATTATCAAAAGATGCAAAGTCTCTTTTACAGTTCATAAAATAATGTTGAACAAAGTTTTCTTTCCGTTTCACTCACCAATGTCTAGATGTAATAGTCGTGCCTACATTATGAAGAACACATAAATATTGATCAGTTTTAATTAAAACTGATCAATATTTATGTGTTCTTTGTGTTTTTAATGTTTGAATTGCATGTCCTTTGTGTAATTACACAAAGGACATGCAATTCAAACATTAATTTTCTAACGCATACCGATGGACATATTGTCCTAGTCATTCCACTAAGGAAAATGTTATTACTTAATGTCTATTTAAACTAATGTCACAATTGTTTCAAATTAATATTATTTCAAGTTAACATAAATCAACTTTATTTAGTTCAATGGTAATTAAGTTGGTTTCAGAGTGACTAGCACTATTGAACAAGTTATAAAAATGTTTAAAGTTGTTTTGCGTAAACTGAACTTAATTGTGTAGAATTTAAAGTTATTTTTCCATAAACTCATATCGCATCTCCGATAAAATAGAATTACAACTCGAAAGACGGCACGGTTGGCGCAGTGGTTAAGCGATTGACTGCTACGCTGCGTGTCGCGGGTTCGATTCCCGCACGGAACAAATATTTGTGTGACCTACAAGTAGTTGTTCCGGGTCAGGCTGTTTGTGTATGTGACTTTAAATGTTTGTACACGCACCTATAATACAGGAGAAATTCCTAGTGTGGGGCAACGTTCTTAAAAAAATAAATAAATAAAGTCATGGTCATCACAGGAATTTTCTGGTTGTTTTCAGGAAAATTGAAATACAGCTTACTTTTGCCATTAAAACATATTTTTTGTAAGCATGTATAAATTTGATCACATGATAATAATAGTGTAAGAATAAAGACTGATAAAAAGTCCGTGAGTTTATTTTCGCTTTTCTAAAAATCCAGGTTTTTCGAGTTGTAACCCTATTTTATCGGAGGTGCGACATTTGTTTACATTTTTGGCAATTAAATCGCGAATGCAGATTACATACATAAACTCACACCCAATGCAGAAACTACAGAACGCCACCTGGCTTGGTTTACTTTAAAAAAGTAAAAAAATATTACTGTTCAAATGTTAAAATCTGTCTACAGGGCGTTGAAATCACTGAAATCATTAATATTAACAACTTTTACTAGGGGACTTACAAAGAAATAGAGAAAAAAAATGTTGCTTATCCATATACCTATTTATGTTCGCATAACTCGACAAAATACAGGGAACCCGTAAGAAAAGAAATACAAAACATAAATATTTATTTAACACTCCTTCACTTCAACCTGAATCCAAGCGAACAGAAAACAACCATTTAAATATATTTAAATGGTTGTTTTCTGTTCGCTTATCAAATTGTCTTTATAAAATCCAATGAACAAATTGTTTCCACTGAGGAGAGGCGTTCTCATTCAAAGGGAACTCTGATTATAGGGCCGTGGGGAAATCTTTTGCACTCACAGATTTGTCTACATATGTTGCAAACCGATTGAATTGGACCAATGACTGCGCCTTTCAATTATTATTATACACTGTAGATTATGACTATCAAATTAATCCTGACATCGAATTTAAACGGCCCTATTACAAAACAAGGTTTATCTTTAAACCCAGGTATAAATGATCGAGCCATTTTTAAATTTCGAACTATAATCCGACAAAGTTAAAGCTGCTGTCCTACGCAAGACAGAGCCCCAGCGCTGGTTTTCAGCGACAGCGGTCGTTGAAGTCTACCGATGCAGCAGTAGCATACATACAAACATACTCAGCCTATAATGTTCCCACTGCTGGGACACAAGCCTCCTCTCTATGAGAGGGGGTGGGCCGTAACCTACCACGCGGGCTCAGTGCGGGTTAGTAGATGTCACATGTCTTTGAATTTTTGGTTCTTCGACATGCCGGTTTCCTCACGATGTTTTCCTTCACCGTTTTCAGAGCAGTGGTGATGATAAAATTTACACAAAGTAAAGCCGGACTGGGTCCGAACCTACGACCTGTTATACAACTTGTAAGTGGCGGCCGTGACCACTGGGCCACCACTGTTCTCTATGCAGTAGTATACAATGAGATATAAAATACTTACCAAATTTTCAGTACGAAAATCCTCTATCAACGATATTTAATTTTATGGTATTCTTTATTACGTAGCTTTTTCTTCTTTCATGTAGTTAGTAATGATTCTCGTCTTGTAGTTAGTCTTTTTATGTAGTTAGTTTCTAGCTCTTTTTTCTATATAATACTCTTGTGTATTTTCTTGATTGTGTACCTACCACATATTTACAAAACTTTTTTGCACCAAAACCGCACAGTCAAAAAATGCTATACATTTTTTGACTGCGCTACGTAATTTTTAAACACTTTCCACATTCAGCTTTCCGGGCATGGCAACCTTTTCGAACTGTCATTTACATTCAAAATGGTGGCATAGCGCAGTTAAAAAAAAAACAAACCGAACTTTTTTACATCCCAACGAGGCACATAATAATTTTTTTTTAAATACGAGCAGAGAGAGAAAAATGGGATGTTTATGTGTATGTGGAATGGTGTTATTTAGGTATACCTCCTCCTTTTATTTTTTAATGTATAGGAGGTATTCTGTACCTGATAACACCTCCATTATATCTACACTATGACGTGAATTAACCCATTTGAGGTCAGGTATTCACTTATAGTACAACTCGATGCCACTATGATTGTAATAGCAGGACACTCACTGCTAATGCATCTCTAGTTTGTCAAGACAGAGCATCAAAGTGCCGCTAGGGATGGGACATAATGGGGACATCACTCAATGTTTGATACGATACCTACCCTTTGGTTTAGCTACTAGTTTTGTTTTTGTTTTCTTTGATTGATCTTAGTATCATCGTATACAGCTTGTATCAGGAAGCTGTGGTCATATTTTAGAGTGTGGTACAGATCATCGAACTGAACAACTTTCTCCATGGAACCATTAAGGCTCCTACCAACAGGCGCGACACACGATATATTCGCGCGCGACGCGACACAAAGGCACCGCTCGTTGCGCGACTTGTGGTGCCTTTGTGTCGCGCGCGATTTATCGCGTGTCGCCTCTTCATTTTCCATAAAAATACCTGAAAAACCTGTTTTTTTTTTAAGAAAAATTACATGGAATGATAAGGTCGGATCTAACCGTAAATGGGAATTCTATTTCAATAACGGTTTCACCTTTTAAACTAAGCACGCAACACATAAAAAAATAAAATCCATATTAAAATATTTATAATCTGATTAATATTATGTTACTTACTACTGCTTTTTTAATATTTCAGGTTCGTGCCTCAGCTACGGGCATTCATGCTGGGGAGGTAAGTTCAATGACCTTTCGTATTTTCTAATTATAACCGAAGTATCAAGTAACACGATTTTAGTATAGGTACAGGGTCATTAATTGAAATAGGTCAGTATGGAAAAGTCTGTAATAAACAGAGTTAGAGAAAGTTCTATGGTACCACGTCGTCAATTTATTGTAGACTAGCAGCGCCCCGCGGTTTCACCCGCATAAGTGTCGATGCCGTGGTTATATCGGGATATAAACTATCCTCTGTACTTTCCAGGGACTCAAACTATCTCTATACCAAATTTAATCTAAATTGGTTTAGCGCTTTAAGCGTGAAGAGGTAATAAACAGACAGACAGACACATTTTCGCATTAATAATATTAGTATGGATGTGAAAAACTGCCCGCGACTTCGTCCGTGTGAAATTTCTTGTTCCTCTGACCCACCGCGTCGCATCGCCCGCCCGCGCTCTTGTTCCTCTGACCCACCACATCGCGTCGCATCGCCCGCCCGTGCTCTTGTTCCTCTGACCCACCGCGTCGCATCGCCCGCCCGCGCTCTTGTTCCTCAGACCCACCACATCGCGTCGCATCGCCCGCCCGTGCTCTTGTTCCTCTGACCCACCGCGTCGCATCGCCCGCCCGCGCTCTTGTTCCTCTGACCCACCACATCGCGTCGCATCGCCCGCCCGTGCTATTGTTCCTCTGACCCACCGCGTCGCGTCGCATCGCCCGCCCGCGCTTTTACTTCTTTTTGTACTTTCTGATTATTTCTTCTTTTAGCTCGGCTCCTAAGGGTCGTAGTGTGATGTTGAAATAAATAAATAAATACAAACTCTTCAGCTATAATAAGCTAGATTTCCAAAATAATAATTCTGTAAAAACTCAATTCTCAAAAGTCACTTAACATATCGACGATTAAAATAAAACTAAAAGTGAGACTTCAGCGACTCGAAATGATTGCGTTTGAGAATATCTCTTTAACCGATATAATATACAGTTAACCAATTCGTGGCTCAATCGAATATCACCAACAATGGGTGCCGTCGTTTTTATAACGATAACCGGCAAACTATTATCATGAATATTGGTTCCATTTTAATCCTACGGCTTATTGCACGTAATATTACCGGGCACTCCCATACTCCCATGATATTATGGGCTTATGTCCATTTATTGCCACTTATGTGTTTTCAAATGGTATCTCTGGATCTGTATCGGGATATTTGTATTTGAAACCGTATTTTATATTTGAATCCATATTCAAATACAAATTCCGCGATAGGTACAGATCCATAGATATAGATGCTAAGTTTTGGAGTTCCTTGACGGTAGCCAAATATTTTAAAAAGTAAATAGTGACTTCAACTGTGATGCCACATTATGATTTAAAATGAAATAAAATAATCAGGTACTCATAAGGGGGATATCTTGATTATTTTTTACCTGACTACGGCGAAGCAAAAAGGAGGGTTATGATTTTGACCGGTATGTATGTTCATCTATTCCCTCATAACTTCAAAAGTACTTGTAATAATTTTGACAAATGAAGTATCGTTAGAAGCGTATTGACCGTCCGCTGGTTATAGGCTATGTGACGTCACACTAAATTCAATATGGCGCCCTCTAGAGGACATAAAGTAATGAATTTAAAAATAAAGATTTTGGGATTGTGCCTTGTGGGGTATCAAATGAAAGGGCTTAATTAGCACATTTCAGAAATATAAATATTATTGAAACAAGCCCCAAAATAATTAAATAAAAAATAAGTTTAATGAAAACTAAAACCCGACTACTTACTGAAAAGGATGAAACAAGAAAGTACCCCAGTACCCTTCCCGTGGTCGCATACTGCCGTAGCTTCTAAGTATGTTAGTACAGCGGCATTCGACCAAGGGAAGGTACTTTCTTATTTCATCCTTTTCAATATTTTTAACTTAGTTTTTTAACTTATTTTTTTATTATATGTCAAAGGTTATACATTGCCTATTTTCGTGGTAATGGTTTAATGGCATCATGAGCGTTCCCCTTTTCAATTATTGAATAACAGTAAGTTCTTTGGAGTATGCTATTGACCTTTCCAATGGTAATGCAATACCCAAAGTAGGTACCTATACCTTTTTTGGAATATGAAGGTTTATAGTTTCGGTCGGAATATATTGTTTCACTTTATTGACGGGATACATACCTACATGATACACATACATGTGGTCGCAAGCGCAAGTTCCTTTTTTGGCACAATTATTACTATAGGTCATCGGCCTAGCCCTTTCCCCAACTATGTTGAGGTCGGCTTCTAGTCTAACCCTATGCAGCTGAATACCAGCATTTTACATGGAGCGACTGCCTATCTGACCTCCCACAAACCAGGTACTAAGTAATACTACTTATACCCTTTTGTAAGACTGGTTGTCAGACTTTCGGGCTTCTGACGACCCGTAACGACTGTCAAAGATCCATGAATGACAGCCGGGACCAACGGCTTAACGTGCTTTCCGAGGCACGGAGGGGTCTCGGTATGTAAAGATGGTCACCCATCCACAGACCAATCGCGGCAAGCGCAGCTTAACCTGATCGATCGACCTGTGCGGCTGTTATTATTTAGCCACCTACTCCTGTGGGGTAATTGCTTAACACACTAACAGAAGCAATGGAATTCATTTCGACAGTTCAACAGCATTCATTGCGTTATTTCCGTTGTTGAGCAGACAAATGTTTGGAACATATGGAGCAATATCCTTCAAAATGATTCAGATTGCGATGCAATCGATCGATCGATTGTTGCAATTATGGTGTTGGTCATTCTAAGGCCCGGCGCCCACTATTGGCATCGGCACGGCTCAGGATTTTTATGCGACGAATAAAAATGTAACTTAATTGTTTGACGATAAAATTGAAATCACGTTTTGTCTTGTTCCAATCTCCTCAGCAATACTCCGTTGAGTAGCCCCAGCTTGCAAGCATGCCTACTGCCCTTAACATTTCCTCTCTGGTTAAATGGCGCCGCTGCATGATGCACACAATAACATTAATTCGAAATTAACCGATAGCCTGTTGTAAAACTTGAATTTGAAAAAAAAAAATCTTTTGTTTTTAATTTATTTTTTCAAATTCAAATTTAGAACCGTTCAAAAAGGTTTGCAAAATAAGCTTTCATCAAAAGAATTTAAAACTGGACAGTATTTTTTGAGTTTAAGAACTTTATACAAAATATCCCTAGACGGTGTTGATGTGTGTATATCCGACGATCCTGGATACTTATCTCCTTTGTTGACTACATACCTAATTTTTAGGGTTCCGTATCCAAAGGGTAAAAACGGGACCCTATTGCTAAGACTTCGCTGTCTGTCCGTCCGTCCGTCCGTCCGTCTGTCTGTCACCAGGCTGTATCTCAAGAACCGCGATAGCTAGACAGTTGACATTTTCACAAATTATGTATTTCTGTTGCAGCTATAACAAAAATATTTAAGGGGGGCTCCCATACAACAAATATGTTTTTTTTCGGCGTTTTTACCTTGTGGTACGGAACCCTTCGTGTTTTCACAAATTATGTATTTCTGTTGCAGCTATAACAAAAATATTTAAGGGGGGCTCCCATACAACAAACATGTTTTTTTCCGGCGTTTTTACCTTGTGGTACGGAACCCTTCGTGTGCGAGTCCGACTCGCACTTGGCCAGTTTTTTCTATTTAAACATAGCTTCCGGGCTTTTCCGAGCAAATGTTACGACACGCCAGAACCCTGAAAGATCCCTGAAGAACAATAACATTAGGGTATATTAATCTACGTTATGTTTTAATCTCTAATACAAGTCACCTGTCGACGTTTTAATCTGCCATCAGACCGTAATGTGCATAATCAGGGCCCGCTGTTATTGCTAAGGCTTCGTCCGGACAAGGCTACAGAAAATTGCACGGGCTTTTTTTTTTGCAGATGGGAAATCATCAAAATGACCCCTCCCGCTCTGGGTGGAGCGGAAGGGAGTGTCAGACTCTTACTGACTAAAACCCACCCGTGTTCCTTCCTTAGCCCTTTATGTTCCGGGCCAGCGGTAACCCTTTCGGACAATCCCGCTGACCCGGCAGGCTTCGGCCCTAAGGGGGCCCCCTCCTCGATGCTGACATCTCTTTGAGGCGCGCGGGCTCAGTTGATAAAAACGCCGAAAAAAACGTTTCTTTTATACCCCTTTAAATTTTAACTTTATTTTATTATTATTATTTGTTGTTATAGCGGCAACAGAAATATATTATCTGTGAAAATTTCAACTGTCTAGCTGTCACGGTTCATGAGATACAGCCTGGTGACAGACAGACAGACAGACAGACGGACAGCGGAGTCTTAGTAATAGGGTCCCGTTTTTATCCTTTGGGTACGGAACCCTAAAAAACAGCGTCAAAATTGTTGTATTTTTACCGACTTCAAAAAAAGGAGGTTATCAATTCGATACGTATGTATGTAATATTATTGGAATTGCATTATATTCACATATGACAATCTACTAAGGCTTCGAAGCAAATATACAAAATTTCATAGACGTATGTATGTATGTATGTATGTATGTTTGTATGTATGTATGTATGTATGTATGTTTGTCCACGCATTTCTCAGCAACTATTAATCGGATCGTGACCATTTTTTTTTGTATTAGCTTACATTTACTTCAACTTAGGGAACAGTGCAAGTTTCATCAAAATCGGTTCAGTAATTTTCAAGATATGGACTAATACGTGTAAGTGTGACGGCCTGGCGTATTGATACGAGCTACGGGTGTAGTGTCAAAGGGAAAACATCTCAAAACCTTGGTCAAATTCTAGTGCAAAAACTAAAAAATACGAAATAAAAAGTAATTTAAAAAAATTAAACCGACTTCAAAAAAAAAGAAATCAACTCAAAATTATGAAATAACTTTAATTTCGGAAGTCGGTGGCAAAAAACTAAAATACAGATCCCAAGACACCGACTTCCGAAATTAAAGTTATTTCATAATTTTGAGTTGATTTCTTTTTTTTTGAAGTCGGTTTAATTTTTTTAAATTACTTTTTTTTTGCGTATGGTTGTCGTTTAGGTGAAGAGCTATCATTAGTCTTTGATAAATTTTGTTGACATTTAGGGCCCCTACACATTGCTTTTTTTAACGCGCCGCCGTCGACGCGTGTATACGTCTGCAAACATAATTTTTCATGTTTAATAAGGCAATACGTTCAGACGATGCTCAGCTGCTCGTGTTACATTAAACGTGCGTATAAAAAACACCGTGTGTATAAGCCCTTCGACGTATCGGAAAATATTTATTTTACAACACTGGAAACGGATATTATAAAGTTATATTGAACTTGCACACGTTGCGCAACATCAGAAGGCCAATTCCCGTAACTAAAAACGTTCAAAATCTAGTCGCAATGTCATCTCAGCGACAATCAATGTCAAAAACTTGTCAAAAATGTAGGGAAATTTGAGGTATTTTGACAGATGAACGTTCTTAAAATTTCGGGAATTGCCCCTCAGTTGTCAAATGTGGACACAGCTTTATAGGGTTAGTGGTTAGGGATAACACGTGCACGTTTAGGGATGAATATTAATTGAGGGATACAATGAAAATAATCGAATGTTTATCGACAGAATTTTAAAGAGAAAGGGAATTTGGGTCTCTGTTGGGACTTTAGAGAACGCTTACCTATGGGTATCTTTGCCGCACGTGCCGCCGTATTGGAAAAAAGGCGCCTAATAGCAATTTTTTGACAATATCTCGTTTCTGACTCATTTTACGATAAAAACATGTACCTATATTAATTAAACTATAGAAAATTACCTAGGATAAGTTAATAATTTATTTCCTGCTAGGCGCCATTTTTCCAATATGGCGGCGCGAGCGGCAAAGATACGGTGGCAAAGGTGAAATTCGGAAAGATCACATAGAAATCTATAAAACCCATTTTCAAAACTCCCGGAAAACTTTCCAGGTAAAACTACCAAATGACTGTAGGTATTACTGGTTACGTTAGTAGATAGGTACGTTCCACCAGCACAGAACTTCTATTAAAATTAACGATGTGTCAAAATCAGTATGATAGAATGGGTTATCAGTCTACCTCTTTCACTCGTGAGCAAACTGACAAGGACTGAGCATAACTGTGGGCAACAAAACTTCCAACAACGGACAGGATATTGAAGAATTGAAAGGAACGTGTCATGTCCGGTCGAACATGTCCAAAGCGGTTTAAATGTAGAATTAAAGCAGGCGCCAGACGTAGCTTCTATAATTTTTAACACTTGCTTTTGGTTAGGTACCTACTAGTTTACGCAGGTACTACGATGGTCACGTTTTCGTTTCGTTGACAATCACATAATACGATTATTATTGACTTACGTCATATTTAGTTTAAAATCGTATGTATTACATAGAATACGGGTTGTGTGAGTTCACTATTCTCAGTACGGACACGTTTTTGGGCGACCGGCGACCTAAGTACGGTTAGGGCTAATCTAAAGATATAACTCCTTGCCTAAACTATTTTTTTTTATCTTCCAGCGCACGGCAAGAGGTCCGGCAAGCCTCCAGCGTCAGCCCCTGACTGGTACCTCACCAGGCTGCTCCAACGCATGGCTTCCAATGCAGAGCTGGTAAGCACTGTTTTTTTATGTAGGTACCTATGGGGATTACAGGACCTAAACGCAAGAAACGCAAGTTTTAGAAGCAATAAAAGTATATGATCGACTACAGTAAACAAAATCAGAAAAATATACCTATGATATTCTTCAGGATATATGCTGGTAGGTAGATAGAGTGTTGAAAACATATGATACGATACTAAAAAATCATGAATATACCTCTAAAAAAAATATTTTTGCAATAAAAACCATACAAAATCATTCTGATTTTTTGTCAGATTATTCTGCAAGCAACATAATAGCACTAGTGTTTTATTTTTTTAATCCAAAGAATAGATTTTTTGTAAATAGATAATTGCTTCATATTTTGCAATAAATTACCAGCGTTGTATCATCGCGCTTCTCTTTCTTTTCTATGCAGTCCGACAGTGACCGCGCTTTAGGTCATGTAGTCCCCTTAATAGGTAGCAAACAAGCCATTCGGCCCGCTTGATGTTAAATGTTCGCCGCCACCAACGACATCTGTACCACAGATAAGTACTTACTTATCGCAGATGAATTACCATCCTAAGAACGAAGTTAAAAAATGTCTTTTGTGACTGTAATTACACCAGCACACCATATCCTTCTAACTGTACATGGTTACGCTTCTTGGAGACTGAAATAGGCAGAAGAGACCCTTCACAAAAACTTATAATTTTGGCTTTTTCATAGACCGAGAAAAGGCTCATTAGGCTAATAACCTTCAAGGCTTGTGTTAAATTTATAACAGCGCCATCTATCTTTAAATTCCAGAATCACGCGAACCAGTTGACTGCAAAGAACGACGACATTGACGCCATCTACCAGATGAATATGCAAGACGACTCGCCCGCGACTAACAAACTAATGTAAGTATTGTTTAGTGACTTTGTATAGATGGCGGTACTTGCGTATTGTTAGGCAAGCCCTGTTACAATAATTAACTAAGACTAGTTTTCCTTCAACTGTATTGTGAAGGATGTATAGGCTAAGGACCTAAATAATATTCAAGTTAAGTCGATTTTCCGATATTTTACGTCCTGTGAATGGATAGTATTTTGCAAAAAGTTTTCAATAAAAAAAAACGGTGACTGAAGTTAAGAGACATATATTAGATTTAAAAATCCTATTTGCATTTTTATGTAATTTTATTTCAAGGTCCATTTTGAAAAATTAACGCCTTTCGGATAAACACAATTTTTTTGACTAAAAACTATCCAATTCTTTTTAAGTTAAATTCTAGTGCTCACTAACTTTTTGTACCTACTCGTTTTTCCGATCTAGACTAAGTATCCATTTCTATCAACGATAACCTTATTCTTTTCGTTTTCAGGGTTGATACCGACGAGGGTCCCGTAGAACTGCCACTCAGCAGGAATATGGAAGCCAAACCCATGCTAGACGACGACCTGTTATCTAAGATGAAGATCTGGCAAATCATGGTAAGTACGATACTTAAGGTACTTCTTAGGGTGTAAACAGACCGCGGTCGATTGACGACACCGTGACATATTTTGAATCGTACAGCTGACCGCACGTGGATGGAACATTGGCTTTGAGCTGGCCTAATAAGAGGCCGGGTTATACTGTTTTTGTTACCACTAACGTGTAGCCTACTGTACCTGCGATGTGACACATTCTGAGGATATGAGCGACGTCGAATGACCGAGTTCTGGGGGCCTAAAAAGGTCACTTTGGCAGTATCATAAAGAATAACATTACGAATCATAATATAGCGAAGACAGTCCGTGTTTTTCTTTTTTTCGCTGCACTACGCAGGTATAATCAAAGGGATTGGATTTGGATTGGATTGATTGGTATTTTAGCACAAACACAAAAAAAACCCTGAAAAATCCTTCACCAATGGGATTTGATACTGTTAACCTAACAGTTAACTATCCATTATGATTCATAATGTTATCCTTTTATGATTCTGTGCCCTTTTAGGCCCCCAATTCATCATCATCATCATTTCAGCCGAAAGACGTCCACTGCTGGACATAGGCACTTTCGGCACTCTCTATTGTTTTATTAAAAATCAAAGCAGAATGATATTTCATAAAATAATGGTCTGATGGAGAGTAAATTCATTAAGATTTCCAACTATAGTTTTCAATACGAGCGTAAATTACCACCATTGGAATCTCGCCATTGAATTTTTGGAGAGAAAACTTAAGTCAAGCATTTCAAATTTTTATGCGGTGTTAATCTTTAACATTTTTGTGTATTAGCACATTATTTGTTTTCCTTTTCAGAGAGCATCGCCCGAAGAGAAATAAATAAAATAAACTATAAACAAATTATACCAAAGATTGACTGACGTTATTAATTTCAAAATTTGGTTTCTTATATTTATTATTGTAATTCAGTACTTTCATTCCTTATTATGTTTTAATTTATTACTCTAATTTTAATTAATATATTTAAAAACGTCAATTGTAAGGTTGGGTTGCAATTGGCCAATAGTTGTATAGAATAGACTTTAAGATAAAATGTGCCATTTATAAAAATATAAGGTGTCCTTAAAAATCTACATTACACACATATTGATACATCACTCATCGTTTACAATAGTACTTATTCAGCAAACTGAAAACAGTTTCACATTGTATATCTATACTAAGTTATTGTGCATAGCAAACTGAAAGTTTATTATGTACCTATGTAGCATTCATAGAATATATCAGCATTTTTTTTATATATTAATGAGCAGTGGTGGCCAAGTGGTAACGGCCGCGACTTACGAGTTGTAGGTCGTAGATTTGAACCCAGACGCGCTTTACTTGGTGTAAATTCTTTCATCACCACTGCTCTCAAAACGGTGAAGGAAAACATCGTGAGGAAACCGGCATGTCCTAGAACCAAAAATTCAAGATATGTGACATATACCAACCCGCACTGTGCCCGCGTGGTGGATTACGGCCCACTCCCTCTGACGGAGAGGAGGCCCGTGTTCCAGCAGTGGGAACATTATAGGCTGAATAGGTATTCAATATTTAATTTAGTTTGATAGAGCAATGTAAACTGACCGTCTTGTAATACCTGATAATAATGCTGAATTTATAATTTTATTATTGTGATTGCAAAATGGTAAAGGACCCTAATCAATTTATTATGTATTCTAAAGCTCTTAATCTAATAAATACATTGTTAATTATACCGATATAATGTCATTCTTTTTACGAAAAAACTGTATTTGATTTATGTGATCACCGATAGATGTCACTATAATAAAATAATCCAGCGTCAAATAAAATTCATAATCTGTAATAATGTGAAATGTCAATTGCCTGATATGAATGATTTTACCAATAGATGTCGCCACTGTTCCAACCTACAAATTCAATTAAGTCCCTACGTACAAAACTTGTTAAAATATCAATAAAAAACACTTTGTGAGTAGGTATACGAAGAAAAACGCAAGTTTTTAAATGTATTTAATATGTATACCCAATTATTTGTATAGTATAGTAGAGATGCAAATGTTCATAATTGTTGGTGTTATTATATAAACTGAAACTGTAAAATATAAGGCAGATTCATCTTGGATTGGGCTATTTTATTTTTAAATCCTCATCATATAAACAGCGGGGTAATTGCGTAACACACTATTTTGACAACTCAACAACATTCATTGCGTTATTTACGTTGTTGAGCAAATAATTTTTTCGAACGTATGAAGCAATGGATTAGCAATATCCTTCAAAATGATTCCGATTATAATTGACAGTTTTTTTTTTTATTGCTGAATTGACTCGCTCTTGACCACGATCACGCCTAATGGAAAGCGATGGATGAGGTCTATGATGGAACGAACGTGCCCAGAAGATGCCTAAGGCACTGGAACTCCCACGCATCGACGAAACACAGCAGGCTGCTTGACGTCGGACTCCGGTGGGAGGTCGCAAACTAGGCGGGCGTTAACCCTACCACCGCAAGGGAAGAATTGGCCAGTCAAATAAGGTGTTGGGTGTGACTGTCCAGGATGCGCCGAGCCCTCGGTTCAATTGGGTAACTGGCGGAACAAACTGCGCTACACGAGGAGGCTTATTCATGCATCCCAAAAGTGTGTTACGCAATTATGGGAGCTGGTAACGCAAAGTGAATAAATGTGATCTTTAATTACTGTAATTTGGTATCCATCTTACCCGAAAAAAACAACATCACGCCTGTAATCCCCAAAAGGTTAGGCAGAGCTGTACATATGGTACACACATGTAACGTCATACTGGCGTCACGCATAATCCTGCATCTCGCAAGCAGAGTTTACCGCGCAACTAACATAGATACAACGGCCCGACATGAATCATCGGGCAGTTGCCCGCCAGACACAACACCCGTCTGGTCGGAGGATCCTCCCTTTTCTATGGAGGATGAGTGACTTTATCCTGTTTCTCACACCCCTATACACACATTCCACCTTTCACCTGATTTAAGTCCCATGTAATAGGGGGCGAGCCTATTTCCATCGGGCAGCAACCGTGCACAAATCCAGAAACCGGGCTGCTACTGAACAACCACCGAACTGAACAGAAAATTCCATAACAGAAATAGCTACTAAGTTTCTACGCTTGTCGAAAGATTCGTGATCTCATCATCTCAGCCGAAAGACGTCCACTGCTGGACTTAGGCATCCAACGGGTTCCTACGGCCTTCGCAAAGTAGTCGGTCCACCTTGTGGGAGGCCTTCCAACACTACGGCTTCCGATACGCGGTCGCCACTCCAGAACCTTTCGGCCCCATCGGCCATCTGTTCTGCGAGTAATGTGCCCTGCCCACTGCCATTTAAGTTTGGCAATTCTTCGGGCTATGTCGGTTACCTTGATTCTCCTGGCTATTTCGGTGATCTCAGTATCATTTCATCGCGGAGAAATGCGCTACTTAATCATTCGGGCAAAGTCCTTCATAGGGCCAGCACAGGAGTCATCCCAACCGTTACTGCAAAATTATTCTTCGAGTAAAATTTCTATTGCGGAAACTGCAACTGTATAAGAGAAGACTACTGCTACCTATTATTATTTATTTATGGGGAATGCTGCAAATCGTGAAAAAAATAACAACTTTTCAGGTCGAACACCATTTAAATTACACTTTGTATTATTATTACTTACTAGCTTCTGCCCGCGACTTCGTCCGCGTGATTTCTTTTTCTCGCAAGTGCAAGCAATAAGTTGATAAAATTTTATCGCAATCAGATTAACGGTATGGCATCGCATAAAATAGGAACACTCAAACATTGATTTTTATATAATTACTAGCAGCGCCCCGTGGTTTCACCCGCATAAATGTCGATCCCGTGGGAATATCGGGATAGAAACTATCCTATGTCCTTCCCCGGGATGCAATCTATCCCTCTGGCAAATTTTATCAAAATCCGTTCAATGGTTTAGGCGTGAAAAGGTAACATACAGACAGACAGTTACTTTCGAATTTATAATATTAGTATGGATGTAGAATTCGCGGTGAGTTTGATCATCTCACTGAATGGTAAGATGCCTCTTTCATCCTACTACGGATATCATGAATGCGTTGACTATGAAAGGCAACCATTCGTATGGTTGCCTTGGTATGAACGCTTTCTGGAAAAGGAAACAAACATTAAAGTTCATCCAGTAATTACAACCCATTCAAAAGATCGTTACGACAATAGCTCCAGCAAACTTTTAGTTTTGGACGCACAAATGTAAGTTTGCACTAAAAGCATTGTTGGGGCAGTCTCGTAGGGATAAAGGTACAGTATAATTGTGCCTACTTACCAGCTCTAGAGAGGTATAAGTCAGAGTTTGGAGGGATCGGCGCATTCAATTTCTTATTCAGCATTCTATGGGCAAATTCAAAAACAAAAATAAATGGAACATAATATAGCCCCGGGGTTGTTTAGCGCTATAAACGTTGCTTAGAGTTAACGATTATCTTCTGACATTTAAACCTGTCTAAACTTTGAGCAACGTTTATAATTAACCTTTTGACCGCCACAGTCATGTATACAAGGTGTTAATGAATTAACCCAAAACCTCTTAAGAGGTCATTGTACTCATCATTATGAACAACTTTTACTATGGGAAGAAACCTGAAATCGCAAAAAAAAATCAGCTGTTCCCTACATTTATGTTCGCATAACTCGTCAAAATGTAGGGAACAGCTGATTGTTTTTTCGCGATTTCAGGTTTGGCCCCATAGTAAAAGTTGTTCATAATGATGAGTACAATGACCTCTTAAGAGGTTTTGGGTTAATTCATTAACACCCTGTAGATGACAAACCAAAATGTGCTCAGCGCGCCACGGTTCAACTACATGACAGACTTTGACACCGAGGGCACGTTTTTGATTTTTCGACGTGTGGCGATCAAACGATTACGGAGGAGTTCCTAGTATATCACACAACGTATAGGGAACGTATAAGGGAAGTTTATTAACACTTTCCGACGCGGTCCTTTATTAGGGAAAGACTATGGGTTTTTCACAATTTAATTATCAACGTGATATCAGCCTTAATGCTTTAAGCTTAAATTTAACACTGCTGTAGCCGTGTTTGACCTAAAGAAAGTACCAAATGAAAAAAAAAAAAAATGGTTGGTGGTGGTTGGTGGTTGGTTGGTGGTTAATGGTTATGGTTATGGTGGTTGGTGGTGGTTTGGTTATGTAAATTACACGGCTGTCGCCGTACTGTCATTCCACATTCTATGAACTTTTAAAATACGGATACAGCCGTTACTGCATCGGAGGATATGATATTTATATTGTATTTCGTAAAGTGTGCGTTCGATTAGTGTGCGTTGCAGTAGGGAGTTTCATACAAAGAATATCTACTGAACGACTCGAGTTGATACGGTGCCGATCCCTTTCCAGTTTGATAAGTGTGCTATTATGACCTTTAACTCGGCTTCAGTCCTAAGTTTTCCCTTCTATCGTGTGGAAAGAAGCGACTGTGATGTGCATATCTCCGTTTCAACTCTTTCTCCTAAGTCAGAACAGTATAGGTAGGTACGTCCCGCTTTCCGCTTCTACCTTGTACTATTCAAACAATGAAAAGATAGAAACAGGCCTATTTAGAACAACGATGATGGCTGATCATTACTTGCAAGTCTGTTGCATCTGTTTTAATTTGTATCCATTATACCGACGTATCATCATCAGTATCATCATAATTTCAGCCGAAAGACGTCCACTGCTGGACATAGGCCCCTCCCCAAGCACCTCCACTTCGACCGGTTCTGTGCTTCTCGCATCCAACGGGTTCCTGCGGCCTTCACAAGGTCGTCGGACCACGTGGGAGGCCTTCCAACGCTACGTCTTCCGGTAGTCTTTGACCAGTGCTTATTGCCAGTAATTACTTAGGGCACTGAAACGTAGTCGCTCACAATGGGCCTTATAAGAAGGCTAAAAGTCACCCAAAGGGCAATGGCAAGGGCAATTCTGCTCCACCCAGAGCGGGAGGGGTCATTTGAGGATTTCCCATCCGAAAAAAAAAAAAGGGCTATGGAGAGGGCTATGCTTGGAGTTTCCCTGCGTGATCGAATCTGGAATGAGGAGATCCGCAGGAGAACCAAGGTAACCGACCGACGTATCTATGTCATGTAAAGAGGAGTCAGGTGGAGTAAGGCTGTGACAGAGTGGCGTCCAAGGTCTGGAAAACGAGATGTTGGTCGTCTGGCGGCGAGATGGGCAGACGACATTGTTGGGATCGCAGGCAAAACCTGGATGAGGCTAGCACAGGAGCGCGAGGATTGGCACAAGAAAAGAGAGGTCTATGGCCAGCAGTGGGTGGAGTTGTAGATGATGATCATATACATCCCTATAATGTTCCCACTGCTAGGACACAGGCCTACTCTCTGTGAGACGGAGTGGGCCGTAATCCACCACGCGGGTCCAGTGTGGATTAGTAGATGTCACATGTCTTCGAATTTTTGGTTCTAGGACATGCCGGTTTCCTCACGACGTTTTCCTTAACCGTTTTGAGAGCAGTGGTGATGAAATAACAGCCGGCCGCCGCCCGTTGCAAACTGTGGCAGGATACTCTTCCCCCTCCTACTCACTACCTACCACCAAAGGAGCATCTCCCTGCAGGGTGTAACCTTCCGTGGCCCACTTGGAAGTCTCTGAACCGTCTCCGGACACAAGTGGGAAGATGTAAGTCCAACCTGGCAAAGTGGCAAACCTTAACGGATCGGCAGGAGGGTGTGATTGCGGAGCTATGTCACAAACCATGCCCCACCTCCCATCCTGCCCTCTGTGTCCCAAAACATGCAAAGTGACCTCTGCGCTGCCACCGACAACGCCGTGGAAGTGGCAGTTTTGGGAAAACAAGATGTAAAATACAGTCGTGCCAGCGACACGAAGAAGAAGAATTGCCACGTTGTATGGCGATGCTAATTCTTTGGCCAAGAAGTAGGCCAGCCCTCTGGTCACGTGAAGAGTCGACCAACCGCTTGGCGATATCTCGAAAAAAATATCAACTGGATTATATTAAATCTTACTTATCAATCAATCAACTCAGCCTATGGCAATCCACTGCTGGACATAGGCCTCTCCCAGGGTGCGCCACAACACTGTGTTTTCTGCCTAATCTTACCTACTTATGCAAGGTATTTATGCTCATTGAGCACCCATATGTTGATAGGTTAATAGGCACCTACGCAAGTTAATGACCTAGCACACTAATGATATCTTGTAATTAATCATGATTCTCATTTCCCTGTTACTTACCATTCCCGTTTATGAGTCTTTTATGTTTCACGAAGTAATTTTACGGACTGAATGAGCTCTGAAAACAGTCGAAGAATCCCGAAAAAAAGACGTGACTGGAACTGAAAATACTATAAACCCGAGATTTCAATAAGAGGAGACTAAACTGTGCGAGTTAATTGGCTTGGTGACAACATAAGGACAAGGCTGGTGAAGTTCTACTAACATAGTTTTACGCTATAAGTATTTATTAACGCAAGGTTTGTTTTATACTTTAGACAGGGTGGCAAAGAGACATCTTCACGTACCGAGACCCTTCCGTGCCTCGGAAAGCACGTCCCGGCTGTCATTCGTGGATCTTTGACAGCCGTTACGGGTAGTCAGTAGCCCAAAAGTCTGAATACCAGTCTTACCAAGGGGTATCTTATTACCCAGTAACTGGGTTGTGGAGGTCAGATAGGCAGTCGCTCCATGTAAAATACTGGTATTCAGCTGCATCCGGTTAGACTGGAAGCCGACCCCAACATAGTTGGGAAAAGGCTAGGCAGATGATGACAGGGTGGCAAGAACATCGACGGGCTGACTGTAACTATGACTTCAGCACATGATTCTAGACCCCCAAGAGTAGATTTTTTTTGTCGGTTATGAAAACAAAATCAGATGTTTCTTAGAAAAATACGGTCAAAATGTATGGAATAGTTATTTGTAGAATTCGGGACCCTATTACTAAGACTGTAACATTATGTTACAGGGTGAAATAAATGTTTTATTAGTTGACCTAACAAAATGGTAATTTCTTGCTTCAATTTTATTGTAAGCCACAAGACATGATGCTAGTATAGCATAAAACTTGCATCGTTTAATGGAGCTTAACTTATGGGCGTTTCTCGTACACAGAAGGAAAACCCGTTGATCACTTCAATTCCTTAAAATGTTCTGGCGAGATCCATAAAAAATGACGAATTGCTAAATTACTCATTTAGAACTCAAACTCAAAGCATTTATTTCAATTAAACCATTTTCAGGCACTTTTGAATTATCAAGGAGTCGGTCAGTCAGAAAATATAAATAATGTTCATCATACATATAAGTTTTTTTTTTTCTACATTATACGAGTACTTACCCTTATGTAATACCTACCACTCTAAACGTTCGTAGCACTGATCCCAATGACTTTTCGTGATACAAATATTTTATTAGATAGCTATTATGTACTAAGTTAGCCATAGAACTTAAATGAACTTCGTTAATTATTCTCACAATCAGATTACATGCAAATGAACTAATAATTTGATTCACTAAAGCCAAAACAAATAAACAGCAAATATTTATACCGTTTTTTTTTTTACATGGAGAAATGCTCATGCATTATATTTATATATATTTATATTTATATATTTATTTATATATACTTTATTGTACACCAGAAAATACATAACAACCCACTAAAACTCCACGGTGTCCTCCTCTGCCGCTTATGGCGGGAACACGGGCACGCGTTAGCACTCATCCGTCCGCGGCTGTCCGTCACCGGACCCTCCTCCGGGGAGTACTCCCCATCACCGGCGCACCAGAACACATCACGCCGTGACCACCCCAGGGACCAAACCAGCACATGGGCGCCAGACGACCCCGTGTCTGGGCACCCTTGGTCCCCCTGCGACGGGTCAGGTCATTGGCCCTGCCGCCTGCCAATTGTCGGCCGCAGAGGATAGGGAGAGCGGCCAACGTCCAATATTTATACCTTACGTACTACTTTACAGTATTCTAGCATTTCTAGCCTACAGAGCCATGGTATTAGTTCTAGTTTTAACTTAGATTTAATTTTATTAATTAGTCAAGCATAAAGTCGTGCAAAATCCACGAGAACCTACTGCCGACAAAGTGCTTTGCAGTTTGGCAGGTGTTATGTAAAAATAAAATTGTAACATTAAGGATTAAATAAATATATATATATATAGCGTTACTTACAACATTTTCGGGTATAACCAAGGTATAACCATCCACTAATATTATAAATTCGAAAGTAACTCTGTCGGTCTGTCTGTATGTTACCTTTTCACGCCTAAACCACTGAACGGATTTCGATAAAATTTGGCAGAGAGATAGATTGCATCCCGGGAATGGACATAGGATAGTTTTTATCCCGATATTCCCACGGGATCGACACTTATGCGGTACACCGCGGGGCGCTGGATATAAAACATTATTCAAAAGAGTTTTTTGACACTTTTTACTACTGCTATAGGTTTATACCTATGACGTTGGATCCAGGTTACTATCCTACTTCCTACTAATCACACTAATAATATAAAGGCGAAACTTTGTAAGGATTGATAGATGGATGTTTAATAGTTGGAATCCACAGGTACGTTTTCTGATCCATTTCTTTACTTTTTCATCAGAAACTTTTGGTACAGACCATAAGTACAAACGCCTTTAAGTACAGTGTCGACCAAAAGTCCTTAAGCAAAATCGCAAAGTTATAGTTTGAAGTTTAGTTAGTGACTTACGACCTTCTTTTAATGAGTAATTTGACACACACACCCGCATATTACTCGAATAATCACGCTATTGAATATAGTTCCGTGTCATGTTCGTCTTGTTCACATAGTTCGTAAAACTTTATGATTATACCCACAGAAATCTTAATAAATAAATTATAAGGTGGACAGATGCACCATTCACCGCGAAAGAATGTTGTGGTTCTTTGTTGGTTGATAATAATTTGATATTGTGGGTTAGTGAAGTGTGTTTAATCTATTAGAGGTGTTGTTCATTTTGAAACGCAAGCAAATTTAAATATTGAGATGAAAGCGGATATTATCGCGCTGCGTAAAAGTGGACTTAATATTATACCACAAATATTTGATGAAACCGGACTGACTGTGAGTATTATGATTTAATTCTTTTATCGAACATTTATTTAATTAATGTATAACTGCTGATCCTTGTAGTTATTTTATTAAACGTTTTATATTTACCATAGGGTCTAAATAGAAGAAAAAATATATATTTCCAAGAGTTTATTTATTTACTTTTGGAATGATGAATATGTATAGCATTAAGTATAAATTATAATCTTATCATTTTGTAACATTTGAACTATTTTCAAAATATTTTTTTTTCAAAATGGTAGTTAATAATATTTTATTATTTTGCTAGTAGCCTTACAATATTCCTTTTTTGTTTTAGAGAAATTACCTACCTACTGTGAGTAGGAAGGTCAAAAGGTCGGAGGGTCCTTGCCAGTCGAACGCGATCGACAGTGGAAGGCCCCAGCTGGTCAGTGAATAAGAAACAAGTGGTTTTAACCAACCAGTTACCAGATGAAGTTGCATTGCAAGGAAATATGCAGAAATATGTTTAAATATTATAGGATCCATACGCCAGCGTTTACTTGATAGCATGGATAATAATGGGGGTTATACAACGTATTAAGTTATAAATTACAAATTGATTTTAGTAATATTAAAATAATATTGTGTCTTAACCGTATTAAGGATTATTTTGAGGTTTATAGTTTCAATCTTCTTTTCATAATGAAAATGAATACTTAAGCTATAACCGCAATTATAGAACAATAATATTTTACTAAAGATACTTACAATATTTTAAGTCTAATGGTCGTAGTTCACATGCTTTACTTCAATAAATTGTTTTTTATGAGAAAATAAACTGTTTTAAAAGTTTATTTATAAAATTATAACGAATAAAATTTTGGAAATCACTTAAAAATCTTCTTTTTTTTTTAATCCCGTATTTCAATAACAATATAATAATACAAATAAAATAAATATTACATTATTATTCTCGTGTATTAAGACTGCACCGAGCGCACAGTGGCGCCCTCATCGTTTGTTTGGTTATTTCTTTTATTTTAGAATGAAAATGCAGAAAATAAGCACTATAAATTGTGCTCCACAAGATTATACGTTAATATTAGTATAAAAGGTAGTTTTAAATTGTTTAGTTTTATTATAATCACTAAAACGGATAATAGTGGCCACTAAATTAAAGTTTCATCTCGAGATTCGACCCTTTTTTTTTTTTTTTTTTTTTTTTTTTCGCTGAGAAATGACGTTACGCATCTCCGCTCGTCGGGGGAAGAGACGGAGTATGTGGGACTCCCTGCCAGGGTGGCAGTATACCCACTAAAACTCAGCGGTGTTCCCTCATCGCCTTGATGGGGAGGTCATGGGAATCCGGCTCAGCCTTTGCATCCACAACCCCCCCGGCGCATGCCCGCCTAGCTGGCGGGCCCCGTATGTCCCCCCGTCTGGGGGGGGGCTACGGGAATGGCCGGGAACACCTGGCCATTCCCGTCCGGCACTGGTGGAAGCCTGTGCAATACAGGCGAGGGTGCCCCCGCACCCGTCGCCTGCTGGCTTCCACCTGGGAGGAGTCGGAGATGACTGTCATACTGACGTTTTCTTCGACCCCTCCTCCGCCTTCGGAGCGGCGCCGCGAGAGGGTCTTCCTCCCGCACGCGCTCCGCCGCCTCCTTCTGGGACATGACGTGTTCGCAGAAGGAGGCGACTGCCGCCCAGGACCCCTCATCCCCTAGCATGGCGTTGACCAAGCCGGGGAGCGAGAGGTCCGTTCCGATCGCCGCGGTGAGACTGCGACGCGGCTCGGACCACGACGGGCACACCTCGAGAGTGTGCTGCGCCGTGTCCTCCGCCGCGCCACAGTCGTGACACGACGGCGTCTCCTCCCGCCCGATACGGTGCAGGTACGATCCGAAGCAACCGTGTCCGGACAGCACCTGCACCAGACGGAAGGAGAGGAACCCGTGCGACCGCTCGAGCCAGTCTTGCAAGACCGGCCCAATCGCGTCGAGGGTTCGGCGGCCGAAGGCTGCGGCGGCGAGGTCCCGCGTCCAGTGGACGACGATGCCGTCCTTCGCCTCCCGCCGGACGGCCTCCCGCTCGAGATTCGAACCTAGGCCAACTTGTTTAATAATCCAATACGCAACGCTATCCGCTAGCGGTACTTGTTATGAAGATGTGAATTTTAGCAATCGTATGAACCCACCAAGGTCATACGTAATTACGCCGCGCGTGTGAAAAAGCGACGGTATCATTATTTTTGTTTCGTTCGACGTTAGGCAGTGTACACACACAGATGTAGGTACGGGCCTGCGGCGCGGGCGTGGGGATGGTGGGCGCCATCGTTCACAGAAATTTCAACTTTATTGTGCCTAGGCAAATTTGTTGCAGACCGTACCTACCACGTCCTTTTGAAGGGAAAAAACTTTATGTATAGAAACATCGCCATTCCTCCTTAGTGTCTAGTTTCCGTAAATAATAGTGTGTTACATTTTAATAAAATACCATTTATCTCTCATTCTTGTGTAGACACTATTTGTCGTAGAATTACGCGGTGATTTTTCACTGGACAATGGACAATAGGAGGTGGACAAAGCAATGGTAGAATATTTTGTACGCGTGTAAGTAGGTGAGCAGTGATGATCATAACCCGTGGCTACACGCCTATCCCCTTAATAATAAACGTTGTATAGCGTCTGTATAGTTACACAACGCTTTGTCTTCTTCTTTGGAAAGTCAAATTACTGACGACTGAAAGAGAGGCATCGGTGTGTAACTATTCATCTGATATAATACGATTAGTAGTAAGGGGGTACGCATTTTGTGACAGCGACTGCGGAGAAAATAAATGAAATTAGTTATCCGTGACACGACTTGCGGAGTGACACACGGGAAACAAAACTTAGTAGATCTAAGTCATTGTAACGCGATTTTCGCCCCAATGTGCGTCGCCAGAATACTATTAAATAACTGGTAAACAACTCCCAAGTGTTTTCTTTACAATTGAATTACAGATTTACGGAAACTCAATGAATATGACGGTTTTCAGGTAAAGTACCCAAGAGACTGGTGGCATTGCCACGTTGGCGTTGTATGGCAATACTGAGTCTCTGGTCAAGGTAAAAACCAGCCTTTGGGTCACGGGAAGTGCCAACCAGCCGTTTGGAGATTTCGTTGAACAAGCCATGAGCACTGGGGCCCACGGCCCGAGGCTTTCAACGCCAAACGGCTCGAAAATATAACTTCCGTTAAGGTTACGAAACATCCGCCGCTTGTGGTGTATTTACATCATTTGAAATAAATAATTATATGTCTCTTTTTGTTCATGTGGGACATTGCTGTTCCTACATCCCCATTCCGAGGTACAGACACATCAAGCTACTACAATCTGTCAAATTTCTTTAATAGATTTTCAACTTTATCGCTATAATATAAGGTTCAAAGTTGATTGGGAAAATTTTACAGTTTCCGGTTGCTGGCGTCTGTACTTTTTTTATTGATTTTTTTTTTACTTAATTTCGCTCGTTGCGCGACTTGCGGTGCCTTTGTGTCGCGGGCGATTTTATCGCGTGTCGCGCCTGTTTGAAGGAGCTTTTACACCATTCATCCGCAAACATAATGATATAATAAGACCATACATAAAGCGGACCCTATTCATTCATTCAAAACCGAAAGTACCCAAGGTTGATTGGCATTTTCTGCCGGTCAACCTTGGGTACTTTCGGTTTTCGATGACTTTTTTTTTTCAGAAATCTCGATCGATGTAGGTTTTCGGCTGACTTATAAAAATGTTGTCGATACGAAAGTTCACATCCCTCAGATGAGAAAGTATCAAGTGTCGTGCGGTGCACTCTGGTATCGACATCGATAGACGCAAGACACTCGTCGCGTCGCACCCTATCGATACATCTGAACGATTTGAATTGCAGAATGCGAGGACTTGATTCAACCGATTTGGTTTTAACGAAGATGTAAAATTTGTATTTTAGTTTATTGGTAGAGTAGCCCAGAGGGTTTGTGAGCAAGCATAGGCAGGGTGACAAGTTGATAGCTGAGTAGGTGCGGCATGATGAGAGAACACCGAAAATTTATATTTGAAAAGTTTCGTATAGAAGCTCCGTGGTCAGGAGTCCACTTTCAGATTTCAAATAAGGGCCAAAATTAAAGTGATTTTCAGAGCCATTGACTTTAATAAGATTGTGTGCGGCCTAACCCATAATGAGTTAAATAGGCAAATCTGTAAATGAAGAAATTGTGGACTTTCCCTAAATCTGAACGACTTCACAAACTCAGATTTGTAAGTAAGTAAGTAAGTAAGTAAATTTTTATTTGTTTGAACATGGTGTACATTGCATGCAAGATAATGGGATACATAAAAGTTCTATCATGTTCAGCCGCATATCGTGGCGTACAAATTGGTAAGAAGAGATGGTGCATAAACCGTGATAATATACATCAAAATTACATTTCATCATGATACAATTACTTATTTAAAAAAATACATACAATAGATCATGTCAAAAAAATATCTATACATTGTTAACTCAAATACGAGGAAAATTGTCCTCTTTCATAAACTCTGCTATACTGTAATATGCTCTTTCAGTTAGTAAACTCTTCAATTTACTTTTAAGAGCAGATATATTTAATGATTTCCATGATTTGGGCAATTTATTAAAAATGGTCGGAGCCATGCAAAAGATGCTCTTACGCATAAGAGTGGTTTTAGCGCCATGAACACAGAGTTTGAAATTATCACGTCTATTCCTAGGGACAGCATCAGACAAACGCTGAAATAAATGAGAGTTGGATTTAATGAACATTACTGTTTCCAGGATGTATAATGAGGGCAATGTCAATATCTTACGTTCTATAAAATAAGATTTACAGCTGTCCGTTGTTTGCAGTCTAAACATTGATCTAATGCACCTTTTCTGTGCCCGAAACGCTATTTCATTGTCCGTGCTATTCCCCCAAAAGATGACTCCATATCTAAGAATTGATTCGGCTAATCCATAGTAAGCAGTAATTAGCGCATCTGTGTTGAGAACCGCAGCAAGCTGTTTCAGAGCGTAGGCTGCACTACTCAATTTTTTACTAAGTGCCTCTATTTGAGGTTTCCAATTTAATTTAGAATCTATTATTAGTCCCAGAAATTTTGTTGTGTCGGCTTCATTGATATTTATATTATTAAATTGAATATTAAGATTATTGATTGTTTGTGTACGTTGCCTAAAGTGCATTACGTTAGTCTTTTTTAAATTAATTATTAAATTATTATCATTTAACCAATTGGAGTCGGGTAGTGACCGCCGAAGGGGACAGACGTGTCGTGTCCAGCCTTTGTTTATACTTGACGCAACGTGCGTAGCACATGGCTCTAACTAAACAGGCATAACGGTGTTTCGCGTGTTGTTTTGTGGGTGCAAATTAAACGCCTTAAAACGGTGGTAAAGTGGCATACGTGTGTTCCTGATATACAAGTCCGAGACCTAGGCCGTCCAGCCGAGGACCTTGGTGACGTCGAGAGACCTTAGCGGGCCAATTTGGTGAGATCTTTCCGTATATTCATTTTCAGGGATCTCCATTAGAAGCTGTATCCGGCCGCGCTTTGTTTTCTTAATTTGGACTGTAGAAGCCACGCGCGAATTTAACATCATTATAAGCTAAAAATAGGCTTTAGGGAAATGTATTCATATTACATCTAGGAGCGAGGGATAAACTATTACACTCCATTATTCTAGCCTAAAATACGGTATCGCTCTAGAATTCGTATTCCACGATTTTCTTCATTTAACATTGTACTAAATTACCAAAACTGCCTTGAACAAACTAAATATTTCCTAGCCTGTAAGTCAAGTTTTGTACACGTGCGCGACTCGAAGTGGGCTAAGTAACAAAAAATAGCAAAGCTCATAAATCTGAGGCGCCCCCTGTCAGCTTTACTGTTTCTCAAAAAGCCACACGTCACATGTTCGCTGAGAAAGTCTTGCTTTTGTCTTTAAAAATGGGCATAATTGTGCGTATGACAAAAGACGGCAATTGCCTATTTAGGGCTATAGCCCATCAAATAAATAATGTAATGGGTTTAACTTTCGATCACGTGTCTGTCCGCAAGGACCTCGCCTCATATATACTGGAACATCGAAATGACGACAGAATTCGCCTAGCACTTTTAAATAATATACAAGAATTTTTCCCTAACAGCAATCTCTCCCAGGAACAAAGGATAACAAAATACATAACCATGCAGTTTAACAAGACCTTCTGGGGAGGAGAGAACATCTTAATCGCCGCGTCCGAGTTCTATCTTGTAAATCTGCACGTGCACACGGATACAAGACACACACTAGTGTATTCACCTACCGGCGAACCAGTACCCGGCAACATACACATCCGCTACAAGGACCAGTACAACAGCAACCCGATAGATCTTATGCAAAAATCAAACAACGTCAAAATAACACAGCATAATAAGCCTATAACTAACCAGCACAACCCACGGGATAAGCAAGGTCAACCCATAATACCCCAGTTTCAAACGAACAGCCCTCAATTAGCTAGCGTTGGAACACAGTATGAACAACAAACATCAATGTATACACAGGTATCAGATGTAGTCGCAGATGCTACTGGGTTCACAATACTTAGAAACCAGCCGACTACCGCAATAAAATATACTTTCTCAGAATTGCGTATTGCAACCTGGAATGTCCGTGGGGCCTCAAAACCGACCAAAAAAGATAAAATTGACGCTGAACTCTCAATTAGGGGCATTCATGCAGCCTACATACAAGAAACAGGTATGAACTCTGGAACATACAACTCTACACACTACGAATGGCACCTCTATGGAACCTCAGGTAAAACACACCGGGGACTTGCAATTCTAATCAGAAAAGATGCCCAAATTGAACTAGTCAACAGAAAAAAGGATACAGACGCGATGTCAGCTACTCTTAAAGTTAACAGGGGAAACGACAAGCCTGCTCAACTGTATATAATCAACTCTCACATCAACAGTTGTACATCTATAGCAAACAGATCCTTCACAGGCTTATTAAACTTGATCAGACAAAAACCAAGGAAATGTACCTTAATAATTCTTGGCGACTTCAACGCTCATATTGGTCGACATGATACAAAAAGTTTCCAACGCAAAGGACTGATCCACCAAAACCTACACCATGACTTTTCTAACTACAACGGGGAAATGTTAATGGATATAGCCAACAGGGAAAAACTGCAAATAGAAACTACAAAAGCGAGATCATCATGCAGGATAACATGGTCAAAGGGCACTCAGAAATCTCAATTGGATCACATTATAACGCCACATGCAACAGAGAAACTCTTCGAACTAATTAAAGGCGAATGGGCCGCTAGGGGCACTTCCGACCATAAAATAATCTGGGGTCGGCTAAGAACAAACCGAACTTCAAACAAAAAAGAAAACACCAAACACATTAATGCACAAGGACAACAGCAAGCCGCGAAGGAAACAACAATTGCGGCCAAGGACTTCAACTATAAACAGTGCTATTATCAATCCCTCAATAGTAAATTCACGAAAACAAAATACCAAGATTGTATAACAAAAAACTTAAAGATATAGGAATCAACTCAACGGACAAAAACATCGAAATACCCTGGAATACCATAACGGAAGTATTAAAAGCGGCTGCCCAGGAAACTCTGATTCTTCAGCCAGTTCTCTCCAGGGAGCATCGACTAGCTCTTGCTAAACTACAAAAAGCCAAATTCCTACAAAGAAGGCAACCTGATAACCCAAATAGGCACAACCTAGTAAAAGAATGTCAGGCAACACTTCAAAAGGTCAAATATCAGGAGAAGCAAAAAGCATGCAGGGCCTGTCTAAGTGGACTGGGGAAAAACCACCCTGCAAAACGCATACAGATGCTATACTTTTTTTACAGTAGAAACAAACTTCAAGCAAAACGTCAAAAAAGATCCACTTATATACCGATGACCAAATGGGAGAAAATACTAAAAAATCCGAAGGCCATCTTATACCAACAGTTAATATAAAAAATCCGATAACCGAAGTACAGTGTGACGGTCCCATTGCGGATAACATAATGGGAATCATTAATAAAATGCGGAACGGGACAGCCCCCGGAACTGACCAAGTGGTAATCGAGCTGTACAAAGCAATGCCAGAAATATTACAAGAAGCCGTCACCAAACACATGAACAAAGCTTGGACACAGAACGAAGCACCCGACGCGTGGCTGGAGACCGTACAAATACCAATTCCAAAAAATAATAACCCTAAAAATGCGAATGAATATCGCCGCATATCGGTTTGCAACACGGGTTACAGGATTTACGCCTCCTACGTACTTAAAAAACTAGACGAGACAATATCGGAACTGGGAAGCTATCAAGCGGCCTTTTTAAACAATAGATCAACAGACGACCATATGTTTACACTTAAAAGGGTCATAGACGAAGAATGGCGGGCAGGTAAAAGAACTTATGTGCTTGCCCTCGACATAGAAAAGGCCTTTGACAATGTCGACTTTAATGCACTGAGGGATATCCTATTACAACGAACCAACAAATCGCTAACCAACAGGATAATCAAGGTATGCTTGAATGAACGAACATGCATCAAATGGTGTGGACAGCAAAGCAGTTGGATTATCAAAGGCAAGGGAGTCAAACAAGGTTTCCCTCGGTCCCCTCGCCTGTTTACACTGGTCATCGACGAAGTCCTTAGAACCCTCGAAGAGGAAACCCAATTAATAAAACTCGACCAGGATCGCGAAATCTCACTCCCCCTAGTACTATCATTTGCGGACGACCTTATCTTCATTTCAGATGACCTAGAAAGGTTAGAAGGTATCCTATACCATATTAAACCCCTACTAGACAGTGTAGGCCTCCAAATAAATGAAACAAAAACAAAAATACTAATTAGGGACCCCATAACTACACAGATAACGACACACGTGACCCTTAATGGAATAAGTATACCGACATGTGACGAAATTAAATATCTACACACACATACATAACATCTACATTAAGCAGAAAAAGCACTATAAAAAACGTTGCGAACAGGCCATGAAAAACGCCAAATCAGTACTACCATTCATAAATAACTCAAATAAGGACTGGAAATTAGCCAGACTCATGTACCGAATGGTGATCGTACCGTGTATGATACATGGTCTGAAAGTATCGGCACTTACCAAAGCTAACAGGTCAAGACTCAGAAGATATGAGCGAGTTATCATGAGAGACTTGATTAACCACTCTAGGAATAAACCAAGACAAAAGAAAATGCATGAAATCTTAGACGGAAAAACAGTAACCAAACGCATCAAGAACCACCGGATGTGCTACCTCGCACATGTCTTCAGGCGCCGCAAACCACATCTACTGCACGCAGCAATGCAGTACAAGGCCAAATCCAAGAAGGTTGGCCAACCTATTTACACATGGAACGACAATTTAAAACAGGACATGAAGTACTTCGACAAGGGAACCAATTTGTGGATGGATACAGCGGAAGATAGAAGTAAAATCATGATCGCTGCTACCGAGATTTACAAAAAACTGGAAACGGATAGTAGCGAAACTTCCGACGAAGACATTGAAAACAGCAACATTTAACACAACACAGCTGAGCAATGACATACAAAGGAACCGAGAAAGCAGAAGAAGCTCGCCAAAAGACGCACCGAGGAAGCTCGACCTGAACCAACCAAGCGGCAAGGTCGATAAAAGATGCCCATCCATAGATAATAATTACCCATCTCTCCACTAGTCCAATGCTTACTCTAGGATGCATATCCGGTAGGCTCTTAAATCCTTACCTATCCTACGGGCACGTCTTCCCTACCATTAACGCGCCCCCCGGTCTATTCCTTGATATGCAATGGTCGCTGTAGCACCATGAACATGAGGCTACAGGAGCTAGTGCGAATCTTGGGGTTCATTCGATTAATCGAGTCTGGTTTAACCACGCTGGGATCGGTGCAATTCATTCATTCATTCATTCAAATTATTATCATTTAACCAATTTATAATAGATATTAGTGAATTATTAATGTCATTTTCATATGTGTTTATGTCATTACAAGCTATTGTCAAAGTGCAATCGTCAGCAAAAAGTGTCATCGGATGTTTAGTTATTTTAGGCAAGTCATTTATATACAAAGTGAACAACGGAGGCCCCAATACACTGCCTTAAGGTACTCCGTATATAACTTCGCGTTCTTCTGATCTTGAAGTTTCTTCACGTTTACTTTTTTTATTTATTTTACTGATTTCTGTAACTTGTTTACGGTTATGAAGATACGATTTAATTAATTCTAATACGTTGCCTCTAACACCATAGGCTTCAAGTTTCTCTTCCAGGGAATTATAATGGACGCAGTCAAAGGCCTGTGTCATGTCGCAGAGTATGGCACAGACTGGTGTTCTTTTATCTACATTTATCATGACATTACGTAAAAACTCATAAATAGCTAAACTTATACTTTTATTTTTTCGAAATCCCTTTTGTTCGTCACTTAATATATTATATTTTTCTAAATAGGTATTCATTTCACCATATATGTATTTTTCGAACACCTTAGACATAACTGGTATAAGCGCGATCGGTCTGTAATTTATCATTAATTCGTGATTACCTTTCTTATATAGCGGTTTCACTATAGACTTCTTTAATGCGTCAGGAAATACACCTGTACTTATACAAAGATTAATAATGAAACACAAATGAGTACATATTTCAAATGCAACTGCTTTCAATATTTTAGTGGCAATACCATCGTAGCCAACGCTGTTCGTGTTTTTTAGCTTCATTATAATACTCAGTATGTCATAGGGCGTAGACGGAGCCATAAACATAGATTGTGCTCTGCCAAGAATGAATGACGTTGAGTTTGTTCCCGCGTTAATAGTTGGTTGTATTTTTTCTATAAAATAATTATTAAATGTATTGGCAATGTCCTTTGGGTGTGTGATGTCTTTACTTTCAAATTTGATGCAAGAAATTGACTTTTCCGAAGCATTGTATTTACTCTTATTAATTATTTGCCACGTAGTCTTAGACTTGTTATTAGAGGTTTTAATATTGTAATTGTTTTGTGCTTTCTGAGTTAGATTCATAATTCTTTTGAGTAATTTTGAATATCTTTTGAATTTATCTCTATTAGATTGACTTGGTTTTAACCTATATTGCCATAGAAGCTTCCGTTTGTTTTTACTACACAATTTTATCCCACGTGATACCCAAATAGGATTTTTAGTAGTCTTAATAGTAATAATTTTTCTGGGGAAACATAATTTGTACATTAACTGGAACGTTTCAATAAAACAGTTGTAGGCTGCATTAGGATCGTCCATCTCATACACATCTGAGAATTTTTAAAAGGATATTCAAGTCAATAAAAAATATTTAATATACAGGGTGATCAAAAAGTTGTGGATCAAACGAAATAGGGAGATCAAAGGAGGTCATTTCCAACAAAAAATATTTCTACAGCACGGCCATTCTAATTCAATTGCCCTAAAAGTTATGAATATTTGTGTACCGAGTTCTTTTATAACTAGACTCATTTAAAAAAAATGCGTTAGAGAACAATAAAACAAACGATGTTGTATTATTACTGATAATGTATCAGCACTACAAAAGTTTTATTGCGGCTCTGGGTGCGAAGTTTCAAGAGCAATTAATTTCTTTCCAAAATTTTTGAAACGTTACCAAAAATTATTTCTCACTTTAAAAGCGTTGGAAATGGCCTTTATCTATTTCGCTTGATCCACGACTTTTGACCACTCGGTTTACAAGAGTTTATAAATTTGTATTTATCTCTAAATCAACGAACAGCTTAACGTACTTTCCGAGTCACGGAGAAGTCTCGATATGCATTGGATGGTCACCCATCCAAGAACCGATCGCGGCAAGCGTAGCTTAACTTTCCATCCACCCATGCAGCTGTTATCATTTTTCCACGAGCCCCTTATTATCTTAACATACTAAATTACCTAAAAACCCCCACACCCACCCTGACACCCTGGATTAACATATAGGCTACTTTTTATCCCGATATTCTCACGGGATCGACACTTATGCGGGTGAAACCGCGGGACGCTGCTAGTTCTATATACCAATAATAAATCTGAAGAGTTATCTCTGAAACTACCAGTGGTATCTATTTGAAAAAATTGTTTTGCATTTGATAGCCCAGTTCTTGAGGAAGGCTATTTAACATCACGCTATGACACTTAGGAGCCGAGCAACACGAAAAAAGTCATAAAGACCGCTAAACGAAAACGATGCGATCTGCGGGCAAGTGATGCGATGCGACGGGGTGGGTCGGGGGTACAAGAAATTTCACACGGATGAAGTCGCGGGTACACTAGTTAATTATATGTGAAGACGATGCACCTGAAATAAAATTAATTTTATCACAATAAGTAAATTCACTCACTTATAATTATAAATTCAACATTAATGATGTACTTAACTAATATTTTTGTAAAAATATAAAAGAGTGTCCATGGAGTTGCCCGTTCTTCTCCATAGGTACCTACGCTTTGGAATGGGCAACTAGCTTCATATTTTTCCGACTGACCGACTTCTTGACAATTCAAAAGTGCCTGTAAATGGTTTAATTGAAATAAATGCTTTGAGTTTGAGTTTGAGTAAAAAGACACAGAGCGCGTCCAGCAGTCACATCCAGCACGGATGAATCATCACAGCTATGAACCACTCGAACAAATTGAATTTTCATGTGTTGCTGGATTACCGGTGCGTCTAAACGGTGGATGGAAAGACTAATACTTGACTCTAACTAACGTTAACGGCGAGAAAATTATAGCTCTTTTAACTGGATTTTCTATAAAACTTGATTTGGTGTAATGAAAGGCAATTTTATCCTATTGGTAGCGAGAATGTGTGGGATAGTTTATGTAATGTGGGATGAAGTAGGCTTGGTCTGTGGAAATTGATATACATACCTCAGACTAAATAAAAAGTCAAGACATAGCGCTGCGAACAACACAGTGAAGCATGCAAAAACTACACCTCCGCTCTGCGTATACACGCTCACACGCACACATTTACAATCAAACTACACCTCACTATGTCCACACATGTTTACGAAACCGGCTTCACTTTACTGTTGACAGCCTTTTTGGTTTTTCCTGGTTTTTTTTTTTTGGTCTGAGATACATACATAGTTTTATTAGATCAAGATTATGTCGTGATGATCCAGCGTTTACAGCGTCGCGTCGCCTCTCATGCACGGGTTCTAATCTGGGCAAGTACCAATATGACATTTTAAATACGTACTTTCGAAGGTTATTTATACAGTATATTTATCCTTCTTATTCAGTTTATGAAATATCTTTTAAATTGTTCCAATATTAGAGAAGGAAATAGGCGAGAGCCAAACCTCGAATTATGACTTTTTACTTAGGCTTTTTCAAAAGTCTCTCCGACCGCATTTCCTCTTAAGTTAGGATATATAATTTTGTTACTTTTATTAATAAAATAAGTAAGTATTAGTAGTTACTTACGTAATTAAATAGTAGATACTTAACTTGTACCCAATATTTAAACTTAAATCGCAAAACTAAACCACTATTTTAAAGTTACCCCGAGCTGATAGTACCAGGAGCCCATAAGGACAAGTTAGTCGTATCGTTAGCGAGTTCATTTCCTTATTCAGGCGTGTAACCTTCCCGCCAGTAAATACCGGAAAATGATGAGACGTCCCACATACAAGACATGCATACGTATACAAGTAATTGAAATGTGAAGCTTTGTAGCGTTTTTTATTTAACATGGTATTTGAGTTCCGTACCCAAAGGGTAAAAATGGAACCCTATTACTAAAACTCCACTGTCCGTCTGTCTGTCACCAGACTGTATCTCAAGAACCGTGATAGCTAGACAGTTGCAATTTTCACAGATGATGTATTTCTGTTGCCACTATAACAACAAATACTAAAAACAGAATAAAATCTTTTTTTAAGGGGGCTCCCATACAACAAACGTGATTTTTTCGGCGTTTTTGCCGTGTGGTACGGAACCATTCGTGTGCGAGTCCGACTGGCACTTGGACAGTTTTTTTAATACGGTAAATAGGAGAAAGAGAAGCTAGCATTCAACACAATTATATGGATATTAGGATTAGATAGGATTACACTATGAAGTTTATAATCTAATATAAAATATTATATATAAAAAAAATATATAAAATATCTAATTCTATGTTTCTGGGTTTATCGAGTGATTACTAGCATTTATCTCCTAATACATAATCCAGTAATAACAGGGGAATAATAACATTACAGTTATCAGATTACATTGTACTTTATGAACAGAAACTTTGATGGGTCGTCAGTGTTATTGGGTTTTTCATTGGTTCAGCCATGTTACATAATGCTATTTTGTGATCAAAAAAAATTATTGACGTCCACAACCCAGTTACTGGGTAACACCATATACCCCTTGGAAGACAGGTGTCAGACTACCGGGCTTCTGACTTGCCGTAACGACTGTCAAAGATCTATGAATGACAGCCGGGATCAACGGGTAACGTGCTTTCCGAGGCATGGAGGGGTCTTAGTATGTAATGGATTGTCCACGTATCCACGGACTACCCTCAGCAATCGTTCCTGAACCTTGAAGATCGACCCGTGCGGCTGTTATTATTTAGCCATGAGCATAGATCTATGGCCACGAGCCTCTCCTGAGTAGGTACCTACTCGAGCCTCGTGAAAAAAAAAAATATAATAAAATAAAAAAAAATATGTATAAAAAAAGAAAAAAAAATCGTTATTATTATGTTATTTGTATAGTTATTTTTTATGTTTTTTATGTTATTTATTATTTTTATTTCATTTAAAAAATTTATTTACAAACTGCACTCACTGAAATAAAAAAATATTAAATTGAAAGGCGTAGATATGATAAAGGTACGTTGTTATTATATTCCCATGTGAAACAGAAACATTACGCCCTGCCAGACGAACTAATGAATACGAATGCATTCATTTAAAAACTGAATCAACGCAAAAACAAGTCGACCTTTTTTATATACTCTGCTGCAGCTGACAAAGTCCTTTGCCGGGTAGGTAGGAAGACTATTTAAATGTTTTAAATGCAGTTTCACTGCCTCAATAGTCTGCAGGTAGTTGTTGCATGTGCGACTGATAGGCATAGTGGGGTTGTTGTTTTAATTCCCAAGTCTGATAGTTTTTTTGCGTTTTTACATCGGCACAGGAGGAGGAGGAGCCCGGATTTAGGATTTGTGCCTTGTTAGTATTTGAGAGCTGTGGTGGCCCAGTGGTAACGGACCCGACTTACGAGTTGTAGGTCGTGGGTTCGGACCCAGACAGGCGCTTTACTTTGTGTTAGTTTATTTCATTACCATTGCGCTCAAAAACGGTGAAGGAAAACATCGTGAGGAAACCGGCATGTCTTAGAACCAAAAATTCGTAGACATGTGACATCTACAAACCGGCACTGGGCCCGCGTGGTGAATTACGGCCCATTCCTAGGAGGCCTGTGTCCCAGCATTTGGTACAGTATAGGCTGATTATGTAGTAGAAATAGGCTCACACTCTTTTATATTTTAAGCGTAATTCTCCGAAAAATCACAATGAAGAACTACTTCGTTATCTTTAAGCTGCTCTTTTAGATTTCTGTACGCTTTATGTTGGTAGGCAATATTGAAAACATGAGCCATGTACCTTTTCAAATTCTGCTTCAAAAAACAAAACTGGCGCAATCACTTCTCTGCTTAGCCCTTTGGGGAAACTGGGCCTTATTTCACTATGACCACTTTATGATTGCTTACTTCGAAACCACGTCAATTCCTTAGCTAATCACGATATCTGCTATCTAATTTTTCACCTCTTTATTAGTGGTTGTAATGGCAATCGTAGGCCTTGTAAACTTTAGATCTGTAGACCATTTTTTATTTTATCAAGTACCTGGTACTTATTGACAGGCCTTCGCTGTCCTCCCATACCTACTGTAATTTGAAAACATTGTAAAAGCCAATTATTTTTAAAAAGAGTAACCGTGGAGTTCCTTGCCGGCTCTTCTCCATAGGAAAGGACCAATTGGAACCGTGCACCTAGCTTCTGACGTTTCATAAGTGCCCATGTAGGTTTATGTAAAATAAAATATTTTGATTGATTGATTGCTAATAACTTATTCTCTATGACGCAATGAACGAAACCGCACGAAATTAACGCGAAGTTGGGGTTGTTTTGAACTGTCAAAATACGTGGTTTGCACGTGCTAAGATTACTCGGGGAATAATAATTCCCATACAGAATTGAGGCCCTAAGTTAAAGTAACAATTTATAAGCTGAAAACCGCACGACAGTCATCGTTTGTCTGTCACCGCCATTACAACATAATTTCACTTCAACAAGTCATTTCGCTCACGTATACTGCGCTTCATAATTAAAACTTCAGTTCTTTTCAGTTTAAAGCATCGTATCCACTAGGCAACATTTGGCGTGCGACATGTGGCACAACATGTTGAAAGTTAGCGCGGAACTTTTGTTTAGCAACGTTGACTGTCTACGCATGATCTTCAGTCGTCGATATGTCGAAAGAGGAACTAGTGTTGATTTCAGCAGCGGTGGTTATAATTTTATCGAAAAATGTATCAAAAAGAAAAAACCCACATTGGTGGGTTAGAAATTACTTACAAAATAATGTAAATGTATTTAGTGATCCCCGTGTGGTTGATGGATCTTTTACGAATTTTACCCGAATGAGCACTCGTTCGTTACACCACACGGACACTTTGCGCGTCATGTCTCCACTCGACAACATTTGATGCTCAACTGCGTGTTGCACGGAAACAAACAATAAGCCGCGCGTCATATTGCGCGCCAGCTGGCAACGTCGCACGCTGTTGTGCAACGCTGCCGAACATGTTGAGCGTCACGTGTTGCGCGTCAATTGTTGCCTAGTGGATACGAGGCTTAACTCTTAACTTGAACACGTTTTCACTGCATTTTAACTGCTTCGTTCCTGAAAGTGTAAGAATTAGATGTTATAGGAAAATAAATGAGTTAGAAAATGGTAGTTCAAGCCTGCTTACACACACATTAAAACTACAAATTAAAAAAATATACAAACACAGCTGTATAGTAACATAGACTCAAGCGCGACTACTGAGCGTGGTTCGATTCCCCAGTCAAGTAAAGTGCTATTGGGTTTTTCGGTTAGGATTTTGGAAATTTGGAAGTTGGCGGTGTGATACCCCCGAGACTCGGAAAGCATTGCCCCTGCGCCATATCTCTCGCCGGCCGATTACGTGTCGGACGACACGTAATCGGCGGGAGAGATCATCGGATTATGAGAGTGGGGGCCGAGAGAGTGCACCTGTGTATCTCCCGCGCCGAAGGCTAGTCTCCTTTGAGATGGGATGCCATGGCCGAAATACGTTCTGGAGGATTATTTAGTTTAAATCGGTGTGGTTTGAATCATACCTATTTTGGTAAAGATCTACACTGAATGAGTCTCCATCACTGAAAAGTTGCAATATTTGGATACCTATCCAAGAAGACGCTTTATTGCATTTAATATTATTTAAAATATCAATGCTTTACTTTACGCTGTTACAGAATATTTGACAGCACGTCACTTAAAGGGAAGGACCCACTGACCTCTATAATACAAGGCAAGCTCACGGGCGCCCAGCGACCGTCGACGAATCTCTGGATGCTTTTTGTATTATGTATATCTTTGTGTCAGTGGAAGGACCTCATTCCTAAAGTCTAAAGTAAATTTTTATTAAAACGAGGAAAATAACTCCTTGGTCGACGACCGAGTGTAAGGTCTTGGGTTCAGTAGCAACCAGAAGTCTAGATTTGTGCCAGGTTTATGACATTAAACTCGCATTACATGCAATGGTGGCCCAGTGGTAACGGTGGTCAGCGGGATTGTCCGAAAGGGTTACCGCTAGCCCGGAACATAAAGGGCTAAGGAAGGAACACGGGTGGGTTTTAGTCAGTAAGAGTCTGATACTCCCTTCCGCTCCACCCAGAGCGGGAGGGGTCATAAATGATGATTACCCATACGCTAAAAAAATAAAATGGGTAACAGTCGCGACTTACGAGTTGTTTGTAGGTCGTAGATTCGAACCCAGACGAGCGCTTTAATTTATGTAAATTATTTAATCATCACTGCTCATAAACATTGTGAGGAAACCGGCATGTCCTAGAACCAAAATTCGAAGACATGTGACATTTACCAACCCGCACTGGACCCACGTAGTGGATTACAGCCCACTCCCTGTCATAGAGAGGACATTATAGGCTGGTTATGCTAATACATATGGGACTTAAATATATCTGGCGTTTGGCGTGGCAATTTCGACGCCGTATTTTAGTTTGATAATATTCCGCTTTATCCAGTTAGACTGGAAGCCGACCCCAACATATTTGGGAAAAGGATATGCAGATGAGGTTGATGGTTGCTTTTAGTTTTTTAATAGTTGTAGTTAGGTTAGTTTATTACATTTTTATTTTAATCGTTTATATTTATGGTGTATATAATAAAGAATATTCTATTCTATCGTTTGTTAGTTAATTAAGGGCTAATTTTTCAATCATCTAATGTCTTTATTGGAGGATTAATTTTGAAATTTTGACAGTTCTTCCATACATAATCTGTCAGACGTCAATTTTATTCCACGAATAAAAATTATCTGTCGATTGAAAAATCAGCCCTTAATATAAGAAGTTTATCCAGTATTTTTATTCTCATAAATAAATAAGGTTAGGACTATTACCTAGGCTAATAAATTAAAGATAGTTTTTATTAATTCAGGAACAAATTTCTGGCTATTCGCTCCGAAGACTCACTGCAGTAAGCTATTTACAGATTAAAAATTAGAAAGCTAAACAAAAGAATTTTCCAAAAAATGCGGGAACAGTGAGGCAGTCGTTCAAATAAAGGTGAAACAAATCATGATGTAGGTAGGTATTTATGCTATGTCGAAAACATATCACAAATATAAGTAGACTGTTCTGTACATTACTTGTTATTTATTTAATTTATGCACCTTTGTATCTGATTCAAAGTGTACAAAAAGCATTAAGGCACACTGGCGCGACGCGACAGCGCGACCGCGACGTGACTCTAGTAGAACAATTTCTATGAAAACTTCATGGAACTTGTTCTACCAGAATCGCGTAACAAATTCTCATCGTACCTACCTGTCTGCGGGGTCTTTATAAGAACACTAACATCTGTAGAAAATCACGATATTCGAGCGTCAACCAACACTGTAGTCTGTAGCTCCACCACGTTCTTCCATTACAAAAGGGGCGCTAAACAATTTTTATTCATACAAAGTAATACTCGTACAAATAGAACTCTGTAGAACGACTGTTCGGTTGTAAGTAACTTTTAATTGCTACCACGACAATGTTGGGTACCGGAGTATATTAATGTGGAAACCTTTATTTTGTATGATTTCATTTCATTTGAGGTCAAATAGGTAGTCACTGTATACATCATCATCTGCCTAGCCTTTTCCCAACTATGTTGGGGTCGGCTTCCAGTCTTACCGGATGCAGCTGAATACCAGTATTTTACATGGAACGACTGCCTATCTGACCTCCACAACCCAGTTACTGGGTAATACTATACCCCTTGGTAAGACTGGTTGTCAGATTTTCGGGTTTCTGACTACCCGTAACGACTGTCAAAGATCCACGAATGACAGCCGGGACCAACGGCTTAACGTGCTTTCCGAGGCACGGAGGGGTCACGGTATGTAAAGATGGTCACCAATCCACAGACCAACCGCGGCAAGCGTAGCTTAACCTGATCGATTGACCTGTGCAGCTGTTATTATTTAGCCAAAATAGGTATCTAAGTGTGGTATATTTATAGGTAGGTAAACATAATCTTTTCCGATAAATTACTCGAAGAAACTATTGCTAGCCTTAGCTAAGTTAAGGATCCCTTTATTATCCTCAAGTGGTCGATCATTCCGGGATGTTGAGTTATCTAACACAAGGCGGATTTCGCGTTTATTTGTAACTATGTAGCTTCTGCCCGCAATTTCATTCGCGTGGAAGTCGTAAAAAACCAATTATTTAAATAACATTTACTAAAATTGTAAAAAAATAATTGTAATTGTATTAGAATATTGCAGATAGTTACAGATTTAGCCTTTTAAGAGCCTTTACGCCGTGGTTTACGCCGTACGGCATTTCATACAAACTTTCAAGCCTTTGTTTTTTTAAATGAATGAACCGCTTTTAATTAAACTTCATACGCATAAGCAGGATACAACGGTCTAAAAAGTTACTTAGGAACATTTTAGAAAAATAGTGGTACCTACAGCACAACTTAGACCGATTTTAAATTTTCCATAGAAACGGATTTCCAGTTATCTTTTTGTAAATAAGATATTTCCTACCTAAGTACCTAGGCACTTAAAAAAACCATGAACAGTTTTCGCTCCACAACGATTTTATTTTATCTATTATAGAAGATAATTTACCTATAGATTCTGCCTAAGCCTGTCCGCTACAAATAATGCAAAAACATAAGAAAATTCAATATTAAAATTAGCTATAAGCAAGAATAGCAAGCTAAATAAAACGTCAAAAAAATGATTGCATGTCCACCGTTCTAAATTCTAAGACAAACGTCCACGAATTAAATTCATATTCACACATTTAATATTTGCAATTGTTAAGTACAGTTTTGTTATGAAACAAAACTGAAGGCCAATTCTACTAATTTAAAACGTTCAAAATCTAGTCGCAGTCTCATCTCAGCGACAAACAAATGTCAAAAAATTGTCAAAATGTAGGGAAATTAAAGGTATTTTTGACAGATTGAGACTGAGATCAGACTGTGAACTTTCTTAAAATTACGAGAATTGCCCCTCTGAACTTCTTTATTTTAATAATTTCTACGGTCTCGTAGGGGCTAGGGTAGGGCAGCCCGCTAAATTCAAAATTTCTTACGATTATTAGTAATATGCAGGGGGCCTAAAAAGGCCACTTTGGCAGAATCATAAAAGGATAACAATATGAATCATACTATGGCGAAGACAGTCCGTGTTTTTCTTTTTTTCGCTGCACTACGTAGATATAGGTAATCAAAGAGATTGGGATTGGATTGATTGGTATTTTAGCACAAACAAAAAAAAATAACTGAAAAATCCTTCACCAATGGGATTTGGTACGATTAACTTAACAGTTAATTGTTCATTATGATTAAGATGGCTTTTTTAGACGCCATGACGTAACGACATGACTTCATGACGCCAAACTCCAAAAATCATTTAGGTACTCGACTAATCAAGGACTTTTAATAATGAAGGCAAATACGATTAAACTTCAGTCTATCAAAGAAGGAAGGTTGGTAGGCCTTTGGTGTGGGATGCAACGTGTGTCGACACCCTTGCACCATCCCATCTTCCAAGCACGGTGAGCTGTGCTGGGGCGGCTGCTGCAGGTGCGGAAAACCTCAAACGACGCAAATTGGCCAAAGAATCAGCATTGCCATACAACGTGGCAATGCTGCCAGTCTTTTGGGCACGTTTCCTGTTGATAGCGATGCGAATGAATTTTTTGATGCCCTTTGATTATTTCCTCTCCTTTTTATATACTTGTACATATTATTATTATTATATTTTTAACACATTGAAGGACACTGATTGAGACACATAGAAGTTTTATTGTTATTACGCCGAGAGGCGTTAAGTGTCCCGCGAAGTGATAATACTGTTAGCTTTTAAAATTCAATCAATCAATCAACTCAGCCTATCGCAGTCCACTGCTGGACATAGGCCTCTCCCAGACTGCGCCACAGCACCCTGTCCTCCGCCTTTCGCATCCAGTCTACCCCAGCCACCTTCTTTAGGTCGTCCGTCCATCTAGCTGGGGGGCGTCCCACACTACGCTTGCCGATACGCGGTCTCCACTCCAGGACTCGTCTGCTTTTAAAATTATGTTTCCATAAATAAAAAAAGTTATAGGTTTAATTGAAATAAATCTATCAAAACAGAAAAGTCCAGACTCACTCATCTCAGACTCATCAACGCCCTGCCCAAACACTTAGACGTAGAAAGGTAAAATTTTGCACAGAAGTTTTACGATGTAGGGCAGGAATGAGGAATTTGCGAAATTCCCATGAGATATGGAATATAAGATGGACGAAGTCGCTGGCAAAATAGTAAAAAAAAATAATACACTTTCAATCACAATCCGTGTGACGTAAGTAACGCAATGAATGTTGTTGTTCAATTAATGTTGTGTGGCGTAATTATAGGGTGGCATTGGGGCAAAATGCCACGGGCCCTCAGCCAGAGGGGGCCCCTGGCCGGCCCGGGCCCATGGCCCCAGTGGGCCATGAGCACAGGAGGATCCTAAAATAGGTTTATAAATGCAAGCTTTTTTTTGAAAATGTGCAACATTCAGGTTTCGAACATTTTGTACCTTTTTCCCCTTGTCTAATTTTTTGGACAGGACCTCATGCTCAGCAGTAGGGCTTGCCACCACTAGAAGACGAAGCAGTCGGGTGTTAAATGTTGTAGGGGAAAATATAAAATCTACGCGGAAGAAGTCGCGGAAAAGTGCTATTAAAAAAAACTATAACGGTGGTTGAGCTTCTTTACATTGAGGGAGGGCCCCATCCCATGAATTTGCCACGGGCCCCAAACGGTACCTATAGTTACGCCAATGGTTGTTGAGCTGTCAAAATGAAAGCGATTGCTACTGTTAGTGTGTCACGGAGTTACCCCACAAGCCGTAGTCAGATCGAATAACTAGCCATAGTAAATTGTACTTGGTCTAAACAACCCTTTCACAAGGAGCTTTTCCTAATTGAAATCCAAACAATTTACTAACACTTGTAACTTATCAACTAAAACTAGACAAACACGGTTTAGTAAACATTCCTACAGAACCTCTTATTGTTTCAATAATTATAATGGATACGCTTCATTAGATTTGCATTGTTTCATACGTCTTTATTTAGCCGACTAAAGAGGCTGTGTTTGGTGTTCTATGCTTAGTAAGTGCATTATTATTTTTAGGAATAGATAATAACTCGCAAAGCTTGCTAACTTATCATGTGTTGATCTAATGAGTATCTTTTGTTGGGAGACTCCCGGGAGTTTTGCCTCGCTTTGTGAATTATACGGTAGGCCAATAAGTGCAAAACACTTGTTTAATCAATTAATAATACCAATATAATTATTATCTACATAGCTTTTTACGCTTCGTAATATTATGCTGAAATTGTTTTTTTTTTTTTCAATTTGCTAGTGTACCTATACAGGGTTATTGGTAAAACATTAACAACCTCTTAAGAGGTCATTGTACTCATCATTATGAACAACTTTACTATGGGACCAAACCTGAAATCGCGAAAAAAAAATCAGCTGTTCCCTACATTTTAACGAGTTATACGAACATAAATGTAGGGAACAGCTGATTTTTACGGCTTCTTCAGCCCTTACGGTTGTTAAATGAAAAAGAATATGCATGCTAAGTGGAATAGTTTTGTTTGTAAAAAGGGATTAGTAACTAAATTAAATTACAGTTGATGGTGTATTATTCTTGTTAGATACTCAATATTGAATTGGGGTGATTGAGGTCATGCGCTTGGTAAATAAAAAAAACGTCTTTGGGAAAGTTGTTTAAATATTATTATGATGAAGTACAATCATGTGTTTAATTGTCATCCTTATAAAGTGTATACGTAGGAGACAGAAGAAACTACGAGTTAGCATAAACAAGCTACGTTTGCTTTAATAATGAACAAAACCTCATAGAGCTGTCTACCTCCCATTGTTCCCGTGACTTAGTCGCAAATTAAAAAGTTAAGAGGTGTAAGTATGTACCTATGTTAATTTCGACGTGAAAAGCTTGAAGAGATATTTTTATTTATTTTATGAATATGAATTAAATTCTCACTAAAAGTTGTTAATTGGTGACGCGAAGAAAACATAATTATGAGAGTGACAGCTGTCGACGTGGTTTGTTATTGTTTTGAAAGAATTTTGAGGGGCTGGAGGCTAAATAATAACGGCTGATTGAAAGTTGCGCTTGTTAAGCTGCGCTTGCCGCGGTTGGTTCGTAGATGGGTGACCATCCGTTATCATTTGTGCGCAGTACCTACTGCGCAGTCGTTACAGGTACCTAGTCAGAAGCAAGGGGTATCGTGTTAACATAACTGGATTGTGGTGGTCTGATAGGCTGTCGCTACGTGTAAAATACTGGTATAGGTACAGCGGCATCCGGTTAGACTGGAAGCTAAAACACTAGGAAGTGGTGAAAGCCAGGCATTTTGTGGGACTGTCTCTAGTAATTTTGGCGTTCAAAAAGTGCTGATTCTCAGCCAAGCTTGCATAAATTACTTTTGATTTATTTTACGCAGATTAGTTGAAGGAATTTTGTGAGAAAAACGGGGGCTTACATGACCTAAAGCGCGGTCACTGTCGGATGGAATAGAAAAGAAAGAGAAGCGCGATGACACAACCTTTTCCCATCTCAATAAATGCCCACCGCGCCTAATGAAGTTTTCACTTTAAAAAAAATCAATGAATGAAATAAATGATGATGATGATGAAATGATGCTAAAGGTCAAATTTATATACCTCTAAGAGGGAATCAATAGTAAAAAGACCTGAGTATTAAGGCTGCACCGACCGCCAAGTGGCGCCCTCATCGTTTGTTTGGTTATGCCTTTTATTTTACAATGGAAATGCAGAAAATAAGCACGTTAAGTTGTGCTCCACAAGATTATATGTTAATTTTATTATAAACGGTAGTTTTTGATTGTTCAGTTTTATTATAATCGCTAAAACGGAAAATAGTGGCCACTTTTATGCTGCATGCTTATTTTCTGCATTTTCATTGTAAAATAAAAGAAATAATCAAACAAACGATGAGGGCGCCACTTGACGGTCGGTGCAGCCTTAAGGGTTAACACTATGGGTGTTAAACCCTTAATACTCACTTACCTACTCAGGTTTATGTTCTGTTTTTTTTTTTTTTGCGTGTTAAAACTTTCTTTATTTTATTCTAAAAGAGAAACTACTTAGAGATACTTAAGAAAACGTTCTCATGCTCAATCCTCATCCAGTTTTAATACTCTGATGTATTATGTTTGTTATTAAGGCTAAGCACGACCATTATTTTCTTAGATAAAGATACGCGAACACTTAAACCACTTTTGTACTTAAGCCCTGTCTATTATCTTCGTCTATTATTATATATCATACCTTACAAGTCTGACAACCAGTTTTATCAAGGGGTATCGGATTACCCAGTAATTGGGTTGTGGAGGTCAGATAGGCAGTCGGTCCATGTAAAATACTGGTATTAGCTGCATCCGGTTAGATGGGAAGCCGATATGTCACATGTCTTCGAATATTTGGCTCTAGGACATGCCGGTTTCCTCACGATGTTTTCCTTCACCGTTTTGAGAGCAGAGTAGGAATGAAAGTAGAAGAAGAGTAGTATTTACACAAAGTAAAGCGCCAGGCTGGGTTCGAACCCACGACCTACAACGTCGTAAGTCGGGGCCGTTACAACTAAGCCACCTCTACTCTAGATTATATGTTTCCTAATAATTAGAGCGCTACCTGAGATACTTTTATTTACAGCGATACTTTTTTTAAATAAAAAGGAGGCGGGGGGGACTTCAAAAACTTCGCCCGCATTGCTGGCCCAAAAGACTGACAGCATTGCCACGTACTTACCTACCTCCTTTTTAAAATAATCTGTGTCATACAGTTCGCAAGAATGCTCTATGCATGCGATATTATTCGGCAAAATTCTTTCTAGAGTAGGCTGAGTGTCATTTGGTAAATAGCTCCTATACACTCCGTAAGTGCGGGATCATCACGATCATATTTTTAGAACTAAAAGGTTGCTGCGGATCTCTGTGCATATTTGTATGTTTTTCGTAGCACATGCATATCTTGCTGAAATGGGACCTTTTCAATCAGTACTGTGAAGACTTTAGCCCATGTAGCAGTGTTAATAATTTACACTCCATCGCCACTTAATCAATTATAAGTAGAATGTATTCTAAGTTGATTTTTGAGTGCCCTTGTAACAAAAAAGTCCTAATAAGTTCTTGGTTGCAATCGAATTTGAACTTTGTTAAGTATGACATTCAGTTTGTTGTTCCATAACTTCAAAATTATCTCAAATTATTAATTCTGGCGATTCCATGAAACCTCCGCGAGTATTTAATAAGTTGATAGCATAATAAGAATATGAGACAACCACTATTTCAAATTTAGAAGATTAGAAAACAATAGAGAATCAGCTTAGTGAGCTGACAGTGTGCGTCATCATGTAAAATATTATTGATTAATTTGATTTCATTTTATATAATAACAAGTTTAATTCTAAATATATCATTTATTTAATTGATAATCCCGGTAGGATGTGTAGTCCATAGTGTTAGCCTAATAATCTTTAATCGAGGTATTCACCATGTAGGTGTCACTTGTAATCGATTATTAACATTGCATTTTATTATCTGTAGTCAACTGACATGCCTTGACAGTTGACAGTTGTCTATATCAATTTTTGGATTATCTGACAATATTCACCACCCATCAAACAGATCGGACTAAATCGTAGACAGAGTAATCTATAGACTCATGGCACCTCATGGTATCCGTGTCACCGAAAGGGACAAAAAATTCCGGCAATATACATCATACTATCATTTTTACAGCTTATTACACTGCACCTTACCATTTTCACAGTTGCGCAAATGTACATACTATTATTGAATTATGCACGAAAAAGATCTTGTTTTCCGTTTAATCGCGGTGTAGTTTTTAGGTATTATTTCATTCATAAACGTCAAACTTGTTGTGCTTAGCAAGCACATTGATGTGCTTAGCCGACACGCAGTAAGGGACAGAAATATTCTTACTGTCTCTTTTCTTTGCTAGTGACGTTAATATATTTCTCTTTTTCTTGTGCGAATGAAAAAGAAGAGCAGTCTATAGTTTACTCTGTCTACGGACTAAATCTTTAAATTTCTTCGCAATCTGTATTTTATTCGAGAAAATGGATCATGATCATGGACCAGTACAGGACTGGTCCATCAATAGAGTACTTACCTAATGATTGTCGCTTTAATCCGTGTTTAAGTATATAATATATTATTTGGTTTTGAGTATATCACGGCGGGATTTGATCGCGCACTGGATTTTGAACTCTCCGTATTGAGCCGAGCATTGAGAATCCAACAGAGCGCATCCCAGCGTGTCAAAAAACACACTGTTCGATTTTCAACTCTTGGTGCTAAACAGTGTTGAAAAAACCCGGGCGAGAGCGAGTCCGACTCGCGCACCGAGGGTTCCGTACCATCATATGTTTTTAAATTTTCACCGGCGAGCTACTTACTAGATCTCGTTCAAACCACAAGCGACAGGTGCGCGCTGGCCAATTATTTTCAGTGGGTACTTGCAAGTCCAACTCTGGCATGCGTTCGCCTGTTCGCAGAATGGTCGACTCCTACAATAGGACTTTTGAAGACATAGACATTTTTGCATGTTCTCCCTATGGTTTCAAAAGTCTTATACTTAAGAAGCTTTCTTGAAGTTTATTTTGTATTTTTCTTGTATTTTTCATATAGTGCCATTTCTTGAGTATTATAATTATTATGTACAATGTAGTATACTTATATAATATATATTACATTGTTTAATCATTGTACTACACTATGTTAACGCGTAATTTATTAAGTTAAGTTAAGTAAAAAAAAAAAAATGTTTCCCTAGCGATTACTTTCACTGTATTGTATCCTATCGTTAATCTGTGAACAGCGTTGTGGGCTTCAATATTGTCTATGTTGTTGTTTTGTGTTATTTTGGTTTCTATGTTTTATATTGTAGCTGTTTGTTGTTCCACTTGAATAAAAAAAAAAAAAAAAAAAACAATTTTCGGTGGAAGTTTACATGATAATGTACATCATATATTTTTTTGTTTTATCATTCTCTTATTTTAGAAGTTACGGGGGGGGGGACACATTTTACCACTTTGGAAGTGTCTCTCGCGCAAACTATTCAGTTTATAAAAAAATGATATTAGAAGACCTATCCATAGAAAGGGTTTGATGAAAAAAAAAAATTGAGTTTCAGTTCTAAGTATGGGGAACCCCCATAATTTATTGTTTTTTTTCTATTTTTTTTGTGAAAATCTTTATGCGGTTCACAGAATACATCTACTTACCAAGTTTCAACAGTGTAGTTCTTATAGTTTCGGAAAAAGTGGCTGTGACATTCGGACGGACAGACAGACATGACGAATCCATAAGGGTTCCGTTTTTGCCATTTGGCTACGGAACCATAGAAATCAGTGCGCGAAAAAAAATTGGGCATAGTGACAATTAGGTAGGTGTATTTTTCATATTTAGAAAATAGTAGTAAGAACGGGATAATGGCTCCATATAAAATACTGGTATTCAGCTGCATCCGGTTAGACTGGAAGCCGACCCTAACATAGTTGGGAAAAGGCTAGGCAGATGAGTGTTAGGAACTGGGTAAGTAAAATAAAACAGTGTTGCCAGCCCAATGTATGTATCTAACCATTTAATAAATACACAAAACATTCTTAATACATAGAGACAGTCAATTTCTACATTAATAAGTTATTAATTATTTATAATCCTTTTTCTCGATGATAAACTTATGCTAGCCAAACGTTAAATAGTTATAGTAAGTTTATGAAACGAATTTTCAGGTACCATGAGAAGAAAATTTGGAAAAACTGAAAATAATACAAAAAATTTTTTTTTTACTTTTTGTGACTGAGAGATTTGTAAAGTTTTTTATCACATAAAGATAATAATTAAAAGAAAAGAGATGCCAGCCTTTTTCACAGAAATAGTTTATCACATATACAATAACTTTTCTAAATAACATGTCTTTTTATATTTCGTGAAAATATTTAATTGACAAGATATTTTTTATTATATTTATAATGTAACCTACCATAAAAGATAACACGATTTTTAATGGAATAAATTGAAATAAGCTTGATTTTCATATTCTTATGACTTTAATTTAATAATTTCTTTAAAAAAAACTACTACACATTATCAAGAAATGAAATTATAGGTTTTTCGTTCTTTTTTTGATTTGAAAATAAAGTAAGTGTTTTATATTTTTTTTTTTCTTAAACGTAGTTCTTAACTTTTTTTTTTATTATATTTGAAAATCAAGCTTACTTCCCGGTAGGTATTTGAAAGATTTGTTAGATACAGGGTAATGTGTCAAATATATTACGTTTTTTTAGATAATTTACAGGGATCCAATGTAGTAACCGGCGTCGTCTGGGTTTTGCTGTGACCGCCTGTAGTTGTCCATCTGCAAAAAATAATATAAAAGAAGGTTTTAACATTACATCTCACTAACATTGGTTCTTCCCGACCATCACACATTGGAACGAAATTCCATATAACAAGTTGCACAAAAATAACTACAAAAAATCGAGAGGTGTCGTGGGACACAAGGTTGGGATAAAGTTCCATTCGCTTTTGCACACTTGGGAATTTGACGCGTGAAACATTTTGACCGTCACAACATTTTTGTCGTACGACAAAAAACTGTCGTGGTCGTGACGGTCAAAATGCTACACTTTTTCAGTCTTGCTCTCATTCCCCAAGTGTATGATTTTTTTTTTATTGTTTCATGATTCATTTTTAAAACAAAAATCTTGTTCAATTGTCTCAACGAAACCCATTGCAGTCTCTCTCTTTCAGCTTTTTTTAATAAATCCTGAATACATTTCGTGGCAAAGATAACAGACTCATACACGTATCTCATGTAATAATTCAATGTCAAAAACTAAAACAACTTTCATACATTTCCCACGTGCAACTCAAACTCCACATAACTTGACTCCACAAACAACAAAAGTTTTTACTCAACGATGCACACTGCATAATATCTATGCCCGTAATTAACTTAATTCCATTCATAATATTCAATGTATGCAGAAATTAATCATTCTCACCCAATGTTTGAAGATGTTTCGAAGTTTCATTTTCATGACCTCCCGGGCGGCGCCACCGTCTTCGCGATCGTAGACACCTGCAGACATAGACAATGATGTATTTTTATAAACTTTATACTAAAGTTAAGCTAGACTAGACTGAGAAGTTTTACACACCGGGCGCGGTAAAGTCGGTGCGCTTTTGTTTTATTTTCGAGCTCCGTCGCCGCATCGTTTTTCGTCTTTATATAAAGTCAAGGAAAATTATTCCTGCTGTGCAAGTTGTCTGTCAGCACCCTAATAAAATTGGGTAACACACATTCAATCGTAATCTCAATGATTTTGAAGGATATTGCTAATCCACTGCATCATTATGTTCGAAAAATTTATCTGCTCAACAACGTAAATAACGCAATGAATGTGGTTGAACTGTCAAAATGAAAGTCATCATTGCTACTGTTAGTGCGTTACCGCAATTACACCGCAGACTAAACTTTCCGTATATTAAAAAAAAACATTATTGAACAGTCGTATGAAAGGAAATTGTTCAGCATGACAGTGGCTAGAGGCTCACTGCCGAGGGTTTTAATACTCAGGTATATTTAGCAAATCTGGAATTCATAAAACGGCTTATTCGGGGTGCGGGGAAACTCCATGTCTTACTATAACAATGTTCTATGATCACTACGTACTGCCTTGTTTACCTCCATACCTGCTGTGTATGATGTCATCACCAGGTGGCAGCACGTTATAGCCTGAGTGGGGGATGTGGGGGACTCCCGAATGTCTTACTATAACAATGTTCTATGTTCATTACGTACTGTTCTCCTCACCTCTATCCCTGATGGGTATGATGTCGTCGCCAGATGGCAGCATGTTGTAGCCTGAGTGGGGAGTGTGGGGGACTCCCCAATGTCTTATTTTAACAATGTTCTATGAACACTACGTACTGTCCTCCTCACCTCCATCCCTGATGGGTATGATGTCGTCACCAGATGGCAGCACGTTGTAGCCTGAGTGGGGGTACACAGGGTGAGGGGGAGTCTCTTCCTGACCGAGCTGGTGTCGCACCATCAGATCCTGACTAGATAGCTGCTAAACAAGGAAGAAGACACCGGTTTTAGTATATTTATTTAGTCAGTTTCAAGTTCAAAAGTCAATTAAGACTTCGGAACTCTTCAAAATTATGAAATTAAGCCCTCGTACCCCACGGGCGATTTTTTGCGCGCATTAGATTTTCTGCTCTCGGTGTCAAGGGGCTTACATAACCTAAAGCGCGGTCACTGTCGGACTGCATAGAAAAAAAAGAGAAGCGCGATGACACAACGCTGGTAATTTATTGCAAAATATGAAGCAATTACTTAATTACAAAAAATCTATTGTTTGGACTAAAAAATTAAAACACTAGTATTTTAGTATGTTGCTTGCAGAATAATCTGGCAAAAAGTCTATCTATAATCTAGTATAGTTTTTATTGAAAGAAGCTAGTCAATTAATAAAACTCCTGAAAATAATTGTCCCATGTTTCTCTATCTAGGAATGAGAACAAACTTTAACGCGAAACAATTTCTAAAACGAGGGCAGCTAATAGTTGTAGGTAATACCCAACTAGGTAAGTGCCCCTTGACGGACAAGCCTCAATTATAAAAGTTTTACTAAAAGCAACGGGAGTTAGTAATTAGGAAATATGGAGGTTAGACGGTCCGGCATTAGCTACTAGTGTTGTACTAGCCATATAGTCACTAGTGATGCACACCCCCGGAACGAACAGTTCATTTAACAGTCAACTGCCCATTATGATTCATAATGTTATCCTTTTATGATTCTGCCAAAGTGGCCTTTTTAGGCCCCCACAGCTCGATATTTGGCCAAAACAATTCGCAAACGCTTAAAATCAATGTTAGTCCATAACTATAACGCACTGGCCCGTATGTGGTCGTTAGTGGTCACTGTGTGGTTCCATTTTATTTACAGTGTCGTAGGCACGCGATGGCAAGGCGAATTCAATTTGTGGTCGTAATTATAATGGCACTATCATTTACTCCTAAAGGGCATTGTTTCAACGAAGTGTGAAATAGTAATTAACCTTTTCAAAATAATTGTAAAGGCTAAGGATAATCTATACATTCTGTGAATTTAAAGTTTCTTTTCGTGTCTGTATATGTGACCGCGTTGTTTCGAAACTACGCAACGAATTCCGATGCGGTTTTTAACATCATTTAAGAAATTTATTCCGAAAGGTTTGTACATGCATTAATATATCTGTACTAATAATAAAACTGAACACTTTGTTTGTTTGTTGGTTTGAACGCGATAATCTCTGAAAAAAAAAACAAATCTGACCGGTAGGGTCAGATTTGATTTTTTTTTGCACTTGAAAGCCCAATTCTTGAGGAAGGCTGTAGGCTATGTAACATTACGCTGTGACTTTCAGGAGCCGATAAAAAATCAGAAAAACCGCTAAGCGAAAGCGAATAGAGCGGGAAGGTAATGCGATGCGACGGGGTGGGTCGGGAGAACCAGAAATTTCACGCGAACGATGTCGCAGACAGAAGCTAGTAATAAAGAAAACTAGATGTTTTTTTGTTAAGTTGTAAAAATCGTGCGAAGCAAGGGCGGGTTGCTAGTGTATTAATGGCGCGAAGACAAATGAGTCACTAAATTCGATTGTATACACAAGCCTAAATTAGAAACAAAGGAGAATGGCCAAAAAAACCCAGGCCCGGCGCAAAAGTTTTATATCTCAGATTTTAAATTTAAATTAGTAAAATTATTCTCAGTTGTCATTGTTACTGAATTCAGTGGCTAACATATTTTATTTGGCCATTGCATTTGCTTAGCTGGCGCTCAAGACTAATAATGTTTTTTTTTTTATTAAGAATTCCTAACCAAACGCCAAATTGAGATCAAAGTGGGCAGTTCGACAAAACGCTAATTTCACGTAAGGACCATATCCTACTAATATTTATTATAAACGCGAAAGTTTGTGAGGATGGATGGACGTTTGTTACTCTTTCACGCAAAAACTATTGAACATATTATAATTTCATGAAACTTTACAGTAATATATTACAGCTTATACATTAGAATAACACATAGGATACTTTTTATCCCGATATTCCCACGGGATCGAAACTTATGCCGGTGAAACCGTGAGGCGCAGCTAGTATCATATAATATAATATTAGGTATTGTAATGAACTGACTTGTTTGTCTAACTTGGGTTTCTAGGTTCGGGCAAAGTGTTATTATGTATTTTTGCATTAGAAAATTCTCAGTAGCAACGAGGGGTCTCTGTTTGACAATGGCAATAACTCGTGCCATAATACAGGAGACGGACAACATAACAGGTTTTTTTTCATTCTCCTTCATCCTATCCTTTCCAAGATTAAAGTCATGATGTTGTTATTGCATCAAACTGTTGTAACTCACGCCTTCGTCCTCTAAAACACTGCCAGTCAATGTTTTTCTTCCATTATGCGAAAACTATAAGAAACTGTATATTTAGGAGAAGACTGAGGACCCTCTATAGTTCCTCTTTTAAGTTTGCATATTTGTTATCCATTAAAAAAGTTTGAGGGTACTAAAGTACTTTGGTATGTTTTTTTGGAACGAAGTTCTTTTACGGAGCTTGCGTTAGGAGTAAAATGGGAGAAGTTCTCACGTAACGTTAAAGCGTTAAGACATGCGACTTTTCATTTATTTAATGGAAAAAGACAGAGAGAGAGCGAGAAAGAGAGATAATTTACACGGTTTCCGAGGGTACTGAAGCCGACAGGGAGGTCAAACAGAAAATCCAAGATGGCGGCTGCAAAAGTTATGATTTTTTTCGTCATGGGTGTCGTTTCCACGGTTTCTAAGGGTACTGAAGCCAATAGTGAGGTTAAAACGAAAATCCAAGATGGCGGCTGCAAGTTTTTTGAATTTTTTGTCATGTGTGTCGTTTTCATGGTTTTCGAGGGTGAAATTACTATCAGTTTAACTTAGCGGTCCACGTTTTTGGCAGATATTTTCCCTTTTCAGGAAATCCTTGGAACTCAGAACTATCTACTGGTTAACATCATCAGCACGTCAGCTGGAAGATATCAAATAGAGGTCTTAGTTATCAGCATCGTTTTTAAGGCTACTTGCATCCAAAGACTCACATTAACAGGTCGTCTGACTATGAAAGTTTACCTCTCGATTTCTAATTCAACAAGGCCACCTCCTCAGTGCCAAAATATTTCCTAACAAGCAATTACATTGAAAAGTACCAAAATTCAACAAAAACACTTAAACACCTAAATTTTTCGGTGACAAAATAAAATTTTCAACTTGCCGACATTTTAAGTCGCACAAAATATATTTTTTAAAGGATAATTATTGCGATGCAATTAAGCTTTCACGATTCGTTTCTGCTTTAAGAGAGAGTTCCTGAAATTTGTTCCTGAGTTACAATCATTTTCCTCTTCAAGAATTTATATTTAAACGTGTTAAAATTTTGATTTCGCTTACAATTTATTTTAATCATTATTTTGTGTGGTTTTAATTGTCGAATTCAATTGAAGATACACGAGCATAGTTATAAATTGAATGAGTATCATTTATTATTGTTTCATTTTCATCAGTTTATTCTGTAATTATATGCCCTGTAATATCAGCGCAGACTGTAAACCTCAGATTAGCAACACAATATTATTTTTGTATTTGTGTAAAATACATATAATTATTTATAATGTGTGTGTAACTGTTTGAGTATATAACATGTATGCTGCTCTCGAAATAACCCGTATCTTTTGCCGTCCGTTCCTTCACAGTTATTTTACTCTGACTTTGCATCATTGACAAAATCTAAGTGATCTTTATTCTCATTGCAATAAGGTAGCTGGAGAGTTGCCGCTTTTGCATCACTGTCAAAATCTAAGTGATCTTTATTTTCATTGCAATAAGGTTGCTGTTAGAGATAAAATAACTGTGAAAGGACTGTACTTTTATTTGATAACTTACATCCATAGCCGAGGTGTCGCCCGACCTTTTGCCGTGGCCACCGAAGCACGAATGCCCGAAAGCAGAGCAGCCACCTGGGAACAACATAATACCAGTATGATTATTATAAATTATTTTATATTATCTTCCTCGATTGCATTGGTGGTCTAGTGGTCGCAGGTGCAACTTCTGAGTCCGAGGTCCTAGGTTCAATGCCAAGGTTGGAAAAAGTGTTAGTGGGTTTTATGTATGAAATTTAATTTAATCATTAGTAATCTGGACTCAAGATTTGCGCCCGGTTTATGGAATCTGCTCGTCTCCTATTATATAATTATTGGCGAAATGTGTATAGTGTTTTTCTACGGACAATTTCGGTGTGAGAGTTTATTATTGTTATTTTAGTAACAGTAATGACAAAAACAAAAGCTGTGCTTATATTCCTGCATACCTAATCCTTAAAAATATCTTCATAATTAGGTACTGTTAATTGATCAAAGTAAAACTTTGCGACTTAAAATAAATACAAAATGTTTGTCATAAGTAATAAGTTTCGAATCTTACGTAGATAACATTTTTCCATAAGTTTTTTTATTTGAAATTATTGAACATGCAATTTTAAACTCGTAGCGTTTTCGAAGCACGTAGCTCGTAGCAGCGTAGCTCGTAGCAGCGTAGCATCGTAGCTGTTTTATTTTAGCTTTATTATAAACTAGTGGCCCGATCCGGCTCCGACCGGATTTTACGACTTGCCAAAACATCGTATTATACACATATCCTACCACCATCTTTGCTTATTATACCTTCACTTTTATTAGAAAATATTTTAAAAGTGTTTTCTCCTTTCATTTCAGCCAAAAGCCACTGCTAGACATAGACCTCCCCCAGGCACTGCCACTGTCATAAATATTCGGTCCGTATAAAATAATCATCAAGCTGCAGAGGGCTGGCCAACATTTGTCGATGGCCGGTGGAGCGGACGAGACCTGAAGTGGACATTGCGTATCGGCAAGCGTTTTGTAGGACGCCCCCCAGCTAGTTGGGAAAGGTGGCTGTGACAGACTGGTAGCCTGGGAGAAGCCTATGTCCAACAGTGGACTGCGATAGGCTGAGTTGATTGATTGGTAAAATTATCAATTAACCAAATTATCAATGACTTTCAAAACATACCTCGCTTAAGCTATGCATGACCTCATGTTAAAACAAATTCATGGAACTCATTCAAAAGGCAAGTCTTGCTGAATGACGTTAGTGCGACTTTGAAATACAAAGAGTTTATTGAAACTATTGTGTGAATTGTATTAGAAAATGTGTGTGTTGATTTATTCTGCAGTTTTTTCTATAATTGCCTATCCATTTGTAGAATTAGGTCGAGTTATCGGTGTCATGAGCAATAGTGGCCCAGTGGTAACGGCCGCGACTTACGAGTTGTAGGTCGTAGGTTCAAACCCAGACAGGCGCTTTACTTTGTGTTAATTATTTCATCACCACTGCTCTCAAGACGGCGAAGGAAAACATCGTGAGGAAACCGGCATGTTCTAGTACCAAAAAAAAGACATGTGACATCTACAAACCCGTTGCACTCCCTCTCACAGAGAGGAGGCCTGTGTCCCAGCAGTGGGAACATTATAGGCTGATTATGATAAGCGGTGTTATTTTTGTTTACTTGTTATTGACGTAAATCATAAGTCCCTTTGTACAAGGCACACTTTCTTTACAGTAAGGTGTATAATATAAACGTCACTTTTGTCGACTTTTCCTCATGTAGTACAAGCTAGTTTAAACCTACAAGCAAAGTGAATAACACCACAATCAAAGCAGGCTATAGCCCAAAGACTCACGGTTGACTGGAGTTAAAAAGATTTTATTTTTTGGTTGCTCGGCTTGCATTCGTACCGCCGTCTGCCCTCCTCCCGTTTGTTTTAACATTTACTGAAAGGCCAGGAGTTTAACAAATAAGGTTTTAAGAAACCTGAATGAATAATGTGTTTAATGGAGATCAACGTAGCAGTTATGTCAATAGTTAAGAATTGGAAAGGTTTCATGTTAGACATCCATATTGAGTTCTACGAGTAAATATCAGCATATTACAAGTGACTTTAAGAAATTTTGAAATATATTTTAATGGAAATATGTAGTACTTAGACCATACGGCTTGCGTATTCACAGAAACTTTAGAAGATAAATTAAAGTTTATAATAATAATTTTATTTAAGAAGAGAAAAGGCAGACCAAAATAAAATACATTTTTTCACTTTTAATGTACCTATATGTCAGTATATGTATTTAAACATTAGAGGGGCCCGTGAGCAGTGGTGGCCAAGTGGGAGCAGTGGTGGCCAAGTGGTAACGGCCGCGACTTACGAGTTGTAGGTCGTAGGTTCGAACCCAGACAGGCGCTTTACTTTGTGTAAATTATTTCATCACCACTGCTCTCAAAACGGTGAAGGAAAATATCGTGAGGAAACCGGCATGTCCTAGAACCAAAAATTCGAAGACATGTGAAATCTGCCAATCCGCACTGGGCCCGCGTGGTGGACTACGGCCCACTCCCTCTCACCGAGAGGAGGCCAGTGTCCCAGCAGTGGGAACATTATAGGCTGATTATGGTTTATGGGCCCGTGGCTAATTAATAACAGCCGCACAGGTCGATCGATCAGGTTAACCATATTGGGTGACCATCTTTACATACCGAGAACCCTCCGTGCTTCGGAAAGCACGTTAAGCCGTTGGTCCGGCTGTCATTCGTGGATCTTTTACAGTCGTTACGGATCGTCAGAATCCCGAAAGTCTGACTACCAGTCTTATCAAGGGGTATCGTATTCCCCGGTATGGGTTGTGGAGGTCAGGTAGGCAGTCGCGTCATGTAAAATATTGGTATTCTGTTGCATCCGGTGAGACTGGAAACCGACCCCAACATAGTTGGGAAAAAGGCTAGGCAGATGATGGTGACTTAGTTGAATATAAATAATTTCCGCTTCACGAATTAGAGAATTTCGGCTCATGATATTGCGTAATATAAGTTGATAAAACTCAGCCGTCTTGATTCCTAATTAACACAGATCATTTAAATCTAAAACATTAGCTTCATGTTTGTACTACTTTAGATCATCCGAACAGGATTTGTTAGGGAATCCGGGCCGGGTCCGGTCAGTTACGTCACGGACGGCGCGTCACACGTGTTGTCCGGTGCATTCTGACACCATTCCGACATATCTCTCTAATCCGTTGACGACCTATTTCGATTTTAGTTTTGTCGTGTTACGACGCAGTGTCGTGTTTTTTTGTTGAAAAGGGGTGTTTTTTTTTAAGTTTGGTGCTTTTGGTATTTACTCTTATGCATCAGTGTTCACTAGCCATGGTGCACCAGTTGTTGTTCCTACTACCATGAAGTCGGATTCATGTAATGTGTTGTGTCGTGTCGTGACGCCTTCTGACGCAGTGTTAGCTAATTAAAACTCGTTGAGATTTGACGTAGTCCTGGACAGATTCGTTTGATTGGTGTATCCCGAGTCACGACACAACACGACACAATAATGTGTCTGTGGCTTGTCTAGAACGTGGAATGTATCCGCACATGCACTATGTGACAGATATACAGTAGCGTACTACAAATACTTACTATTCCACGTGCACAAACCTTTCACAAATATTTTCACACGTGACTATCCCACGCGATCGTTACTCGCCGTCATTCTCTTTGATCTAGATATTCGAACCGTTGCATAACTCTGCCGGATCGGTCACTAACCGGCACTATCCGATTAGAGAACCGGGTTGTTAGATAGGACCTGCTAATAGTAAACGTATCATGGAAATCACTAATAACCTACAACTGATTAGGTCAAAGCCGGCTTGACATTTGGAGTTAGTTTCCCTCAAAATAGACTATTAATATTAAGTATAGCTTAATTCGCCACTGCAGAATCGGCCATCGGTTCTGCGAGCAATGTGCCCTGCCCACTGCCACTTAAGTTTGGCAATTCTTCGGGCTATGTCGGTTACCTTGGCGACCGCGTACCGGAAGACGTAGCGTTGGAAGGCCTCCCACAGGGTGGACCGACGACCTTGTGAAAGCCGCAGGAACCCGTTGGATGCGAGAAGCACACGGTTGAAGTGGAGGTGCTTGGGGGAGGCCTATGTCCAACAGTGGACGTCTTTCGGCTGAATGATGATGATGATGATGATGATAGCTTAATTTTGCCAAATGTATGACAATATTTTAGAGAAATATTACGATTTTCTAGCGATATGGTAACAATAAATTGTTCGCCATTTTGATACTCGTACATTAATGTTTTAGTATTTTTCAGGGTTTTCATATTCTGTTCACAGAATATAAAATTAGTTTGCATTTTCTTCGTTAATAATTATCTAATAATAGGTAAGCAAAGATACCTAAATACCGGAGTTATCGACTTAGCTTGCAGAGTAAGCAAACTGAAGTGGTAGTGGGCTGGACATGTTTGTCAAAGGACCGATGGCCCGTGGAGCAGAAGAGTCCTGGAGTGGAGACCGCGTATCGGCAAGCGTGGTGTCGGACGCCCCCCAGATAAATGGACCGACGACTTAAAGAAGGTTGCCGGGTCAGACTGGATGCGGAAGGCGGAGGACAGGGTGTTGTGGCGCAGCCTGGGAGAGGCCTATGTCCAGCAGTGGACTGCAATAGGCTGAGTTGATTAATAAAAATATATATTAAGACTAAAAATTAGCAGCAATATATTGCTGATTACGTGAAATAATAAATAAAAAAACACAATTGTTTTTTTTTTGTAAATATTATTTACCCCCCCCCCCCCCCACAAACCCTTGACAAATCTTGTAAGCACTTAACCACGGTCAGTGAACCCCTCTTAAGGTTATAAATCGATTATCTTAAAACATTGGAATACTTCCATGTGACTTGGTAATCCAGTTTACATAGTAATTTACTTCATAAATGTAATTATATCCTATTAGAGGCGGTTTGGAGACAATTAAACAAAAGTGTTCCTAACACCCACGCAAGTATATATCTTACTATGTTTATATGAGCATAGAATGTACCGTATTACGATTACCATAAGGTACATTCTATGCTTCATAATATGGTTGCTTAAACAAGGGACATAATATTGTATGAGGGTTTCATTACAAACATTCGATTTTCGTTATAAATATAAAAAAAGAAAACCATAAAAAAAATGCTATTCCTTATTCAAATCCTTATTCACAATAATTGTTATTTCCACTTAAATAATTGTCGACATTATGAACACTTTAATTAAGTTTATTTCAGAATAACTTCCTATCTACTCATAGGAAGGTGGTAACTTTTTGTTTTAATTGTAGCGCAAACTGAATTTAATGGGTGGGTTTTTAAAGTATTTTTTCCAAAAATACATATTTCTTTATATGTTTGGAAACTAACCAACTAACAAATAAACGTATTATATCAGATGAATAGTTACACAACGATTTCTCTCTTTCAGTCGTCAGTAATTTGACTTTCGAAAGAAGAAGACAAAGCGTTGTGTAACTATACAGACGCTATACAACGTTTATTAGTAAGGGGGTAAATGTTGAGCGCAGGCTACATCAAATTGCCTGCCTTTGAAGAAAGATGGGGGACGTTCCTGGTGTAATCCGTTTCCGTTCTCACAACCGTCTTTAGGTCGGTGCAGTCGCCTGCGCAAATGTGAACATAAAAATTTGCGAGTTTTTCTATCCACTCACAGTTTTATGTTACGTGAGTTTTATCCAGTTGTCATTGCGGCGTATTTTAGGTTGCGTTAGTTTATGACGGCGTACACGTGAGTGGCTATGCGACTTCTATAATGTTTTTATTTGTAGGTATACTGACCCGGCGAACTTCGTAAGGCCTCAGAATCAATACGAACAAATGTATAAGAAAATTAATTATCTTTATTTGTTTCGTGAGATTTTCCCGTTTTAACAGTTATTCTGCTATTTGGGGCGGAGACAAATCCAACAAATCGAAGATCATGAAAATCAGTCCAGCCGTTCTTGAGTTATTAAAATTAATGTAGGTATTATATACACATAAATTTTTTGGAATACATTTTCTAAATAAATAATGTTAAAAACCGCATCAAAATCCGTTGCGTAGTTTAGAAGCTCAAAACCGTCACACATGCGGACACGAAAGATTTATAATATAAGATTAACATTAGGGATGGAGTTACCAATTAATTATTATATTTCATCAAACCCGTCATTTAAACTGAAAACTGTTGACTAAAAACAAGAACATCTCACACAGAGAGAATTCCCGGACAAAAGTTTTTGTAATAAGTTTAGTAGGTATGATTTGCAATACCTTTAGAGAACTTGACAAAAACCTTCGTTTGTCTGTTTTGCGAGTTCCGATTTACAATTATTACTGTTTCGTTGTTTATTTGTGCTATGGAGTAACGCCCTTTATCGAAATTAATAAAATTACATTGTTTATCTTATATTATTATGCATTTTAATGTAAAATCTCCCCTGGGGCCAGTCTCGCCGGCGGTGCTCGATGCTGGGACTCATGCCCCAAAGTTAAATGTAAGATTTACCACAGCAGAAGTAGCTTCCGTAATAAGGAAAATGGTCACCGGAAAATTTCCAGGGCAGGATAACCTTAGCGTCGAACATCAGAGAGTGTTATCAATGTTTTTTAATGTATTCTCAGGCCATTCATAGCCTATTCATAACACAAATGACTCTTCAGAAGTCTCTAACTATAGACCGCTCTCTTTGGCTACAATTATGGCCAAGATACTGGATAGTCTGATTGAGCGACAGTTAGAACACTTGAAACTGAACGATGCCCAATTTGGGTTTAGATCTGGCCTCTCAACCAAAAGTGCTATTCTGTCCCTCAAACAGACGGGAAAAATGGAAAACTCCAGTTTATGCCTGCTTTTTAGACAAAAAAAAAGCCCGGAGTCTGAATTTATACCCGTTTGATGGCAATTGGCTCACCCCCTAAACTGGTGAAATGTGGGTTTACTACTCGTATAGGTACACTCTGCCCAACCCTTCGAGGAAACCAGGAGTGATGTTATATTATGAAACAAAATCGACCGACGGTCTCAAAAGGTGGCTGGGTGGCTGGGACAGACTGGACTTCGGGAAGCGAAAAGGGGGCTGGGTCCTGGGACAAACTGGACTTCGGGAATAGAAAAGGGGGCTGGGTCCAGGTGTAGCACATCTTGGGTGAGGCCAAGATGTGCTACACCTGACTTTTTGCTTCCCGAAGTCCAGTCCTGTGTCCAGCAGAGGATATAATTTTTTTTAAAGAATAGGAGGCTCAATGCTCTGCACAAGCGGAAGCGAGCGAGCGAGCACGATGCGCTCAATTGTGTCAACTAACTTGAAGGTGATCAAACTGGCGCGAATAATCAGAACAGTCTTACCAAGGAGTATCGTGTTACCCAGTTACTGGATTTTAAGGTCAGATAGGCAAAAGGAATACCTGTTTTAAATGGAGCGCCATTTAAAACCGGTATTCCTTTTACCGGTATTAGTGTTAAACAAGAAGCTGACCCCCACATATTTGAGAAAAGGCTAGGCAAATTGATTGATTTTACCAATCAGGTCTTAATTAAAAGGTTCAGATGCGAACATGAACTTTTAACTACTTGCTGAAATAAAGGTACATGCTTACTGCTTAAGCTGCAACTATGATAGCTTAAAGGCGGTTAGGGCCAGTTCACACCGAGACGCGACGCGACGCGCAATTCTAAGGTCTGTAATTGTATTTCTATCTTGAAAACTGCGCGTCGCGTCGCGTCTCGGTGTGAACTGACCCTTATGGAGACTGTTCGTTATTAAGATAACTTTTATGTGAAGAATAAATATGACAGTTTGACATATTTTCCATACAGAAGCTGTCAAAACGCACTATTTATTCCACAAATAAAACTTAACTGACTATTGAAAAATCCCCCCTAAGAACAATGTTTTGACTCAATAGAAAACTTAATTTAGAAACAGCTTTTGTTAGTATTGACAAAATAGAGATATTTAGAATAACCAGAAAAGATGGATAATATTCAATTACTTTATAAGCGATACGACTTAATTACAAAAAAAAAAAACAGTTCTTGTTGTGGCCAGTGAGTTGACCAATAGTTTCAACAGCTAGTGCCATGATTAAGTATTTTCCCGTTTTCATTCTATAGTTTGGGTTGAATAGGGTGTGCTTCTATAACTTGGTAGATCGCGGGGATGATCTGATTAAGACTCGCACAGACCAGGGAATAGGCTATCCGTAATCCGAAAAATCCGCATATTTTTACTAGACTTCCAAATTCGGATTTGAAAATTGAATCCGGATTTTTTTAATAATAAGAAATTGTAACAAAAAATTCGAAACGAGCGAGTTCGCTGTTCGCGCGTCGCGTCTCGCGGGTGTCGAGTCTATCGGCTCTGGGGGGAGCGAGCGGGGAGGGGAAAACTATACCAAATCGAATGCCAAGAAAAAATTCTATGGTAGTATAAAGACCCCGTTTGTGCTTATCAAGCAACGTGTTCCATCTTCTGTGCCATCCTTCAATGTTGTTTTGAGTTCTAGGAAAACCCAGTGTATTATTTCGAAACACAGATCAGAGTAAAGGTGGAAACATAGGTGATGAGCTTGCTATCCCGACTCCGATATTTTCCAAACAAAAAAAAGTATTCAGTACCTATATGTTGATATTTCGATAGAATGAATATGCGATGCGTTGACCGGTCGATCAAACAAACATTCGATATTTTGAACACTCGATGTAGAATAAATATAATACGATACGATAAATTGAATGTTCGACCTAATAAATGATAAATGATTTAATTTTTGTAAGTAGGTTTGTACAAACACTTTTACACGTCAATCATATTTTTTTTAAACTAGATGAAGTCGGCGTTTCCTATCTGACTACTCTGAGAAGAATAATAACCATTCGATATTAAGAACGTTCGAATATTTAGACGTTCGATTTATAATGGTCGATCAATCGAAATCGAATATTAAATTCGATTTGCATTCCCTACCAGGGAAGCATGACACAAAAGGGAGAAGGGTAGGTATACTCAGTAGTGGGTTGGACAAGGCTGCCGATGGTGATGATGATGATGAACTAGGTAATGGTGATACTCAAACGATAACGTCTGAGGCATCCTGAGCAATCAGCCGCTACCACGCTGACTGACTAGTATGGTTCCGCTAGATTATTCTTATAACATACCAATATAAATGCGGAAGTGTGTCTGTCTGTTACCTCTTCACACTTCAACCGCTGAACCGATTTAAATGAAATTTTGTATAGAGATAGTTTGTACCCCAGGAAAGGACATAGGGTAGTTTTTATCCCGATATTCCCACGGAATCGACACTTATGCGGCTGACACCGCGGGGCGCTGCTAGTAGTTTACACATAATTGGAGAGTACGAAGACGTGACATCTACCAACCCGCACTGGGCCCGCGTGGTGGATTATGGTGCTTACATAAAGACACGGGTACCCAGTAAAGGCAAGCCGGTACCGATATCGGTGCTGGTAAAATATCTTATGTGCTTAAGAAACAGGTAGAATATTGTGACCGTTTCTTTCCGTAGATCAACCTGCAGTAATCTGTACCGGAAAACCCACTGCTTTCTGTTAGCACCCTAACGGCCCACTCCCTCTCACGGAGAGGAGGTCTGTGCCCCAGCAGTGGGAACATTATTGGCTGATTATGATGAGAGAGCAGAACAGGTAGGTACAAAATCAATAAATTATTAATGCAATCCTTTTTTTTAAAGAGGTTTTATTAGCAAATCGCCGCCGCCGCCTGCCAGTATAGTTACAACCTAACAATTAATGCACACACGCGACAAATAAAACCTATTTATGCAAATTTTCATTATTATATTATTGTTCAGTACTTAAATAATGAATGAAGACCCATTTTATGAAGCAATCATTTCTATGTAAGTGATATTTATGGTAATTTTATGAGGGAAAACGAATAAATGAGACGACTGCTCTGATATATTCTCAACCGTGAGACAAACAAGGTGGGTGGTGCCCACTTATTATAAGTAAGTGTTTCAATACTAATAACCCTATCGGATGGTTCTCCTCTTTCACTATTTCTCAAGTCAGTCCTCACTGATTTGAGAAAGAGCAAAAAATTACGTCAATTTAAGTCAGGCGCCGATTAATTTGACAGGACTAAACTAAAATTTATCTTCTGTCCTTTTCTTAATGAAATAGAAAGAAAAAGATCTCTTCTAATTTAGTTTATTTTGTGAACAAGGGAATCGTTGTCGTCTTCTAGGTATGGTAGGTACGCACTCGGACGTGGAGTTGCATACAGCAGCCCGATATACAATACAATACTCGCCTTCTGAGTTACAATATCGGCGAAATTAAACCTTTTTGGCAACTATGTCGGGGTCGGCTTCCAGTCTAACCATATGCACCTTGAATACCAGTATTACATAGAACACTGACCTCCACAACCCAGTTACTGGGTAATACGATATCCCTTGGTAATTGGTTGTCAGACTTTCGGGCTTCTGACGAACTGTGACGACTGTCAAAGATCGAAGAATGACAGCCAGGACCAACGGCTTAACTTATTTTCCAGGCCACGTATGTAAAGATGGACACCCATCCACGGACCGAGCGCGTCAAGCGTAGCTTAACGTGATCGAGCGACCCGTGCGGTTGTTATTACTGATTAGCCACGAGCCTCTAGTTACTGTTATTATTTACCCCTGTTTGTAAGGTATTTTAATTCAAAACGGGTGGGCCCAGTTACCTACAAGAAACTTTACATTATAACGTTGCCTACCTTTTAGAGAACAAGCAAGTCTGCAGCCATTTACGTGTTTTCTTACTTCCCGGACCTCGGAGCACTGTTATTTAATAATTATGACTACCTCCTTGACAACGTTTCGTCTCCAATCTCCATGAATGACAAACTAAGGCAATCTTGTCTTGCACTAATGAATGGACAAACGAAGATGTCTGTCTTATAAGGAATGCAGGCCAAATTGTTAGTGCTGTCAGATAATTTCGAGATAGAACTGTAGTGGAATAATGTTGGATTCTGTTGAAAACAGTTGCTTTTATTATTATTACTGATTCAAACTCAAAGCACACATTTCAATTCCACCAATTACAGGCCGTTTCGAAATGTCGAGGAGTCGGTCAAACACCCAGTGCTGATTGGTAGATGTCACGTGTCTTCGAATTTTTGGTTCTATACAATAGGACATGCCGGTTTCCTCACGACGATGTTTCGTTCAAAGTTTTGAGAGCAGAGATGATGAAATAAATTGTAAAAAGTAAAGCGCCTGTCTGGGTTCGAACCTAAGACCTACAACTCGTAAGTCACGGCCGTTACCACTGGGCCACAACCCGGCCACAACTGTTGTGTACGTGCTTTCATATATCCCATAAAAAAGTAAACAAATATTTCTAGAACCAATTTTTAAAAGCAAATGCAAAAAGCACCGATGTCGCGACATTATGCGCAATTAGCATCTTTAAATGCATTACACTGCTTGAGGAAGCACGAATGCATCTAATTCCAACGCTGTCTGGATGGACAAATGCAGATACACAGCAGTTCATAATGGACAAAGAAAGATGTACACTAATTCCAATGCATTTTCTGTTTTGAACGCAATGCACTCTGCAGATATCAGATTTAATAATAACTAGCTGAACATTTGAAGTAATGGATTAGCATATCCTTCAAAATTATTCAGATTAAGATCGATAATGTTTTACGCAATTAGGGTGCTGATCTTATCATTTTATATCCGTAAGTGAGACGGAGTACCTAGGAAACGCCCGTAACTTCGGTCAAAACTACAGACTTCTTGCTTTAGGGAGTAGATCCCAGGTTTCTTCACGATATGTTTGCCTTCATCGATGTCAGTAATATCTAAGATGAACTCAAGCGAATTTAATTCATAGAAATGTTTTCTTACTAGTTTTCTATGTAAAAAGTGAAAGAGTAGGTAAAGGCAGGGGCTACCAGCTAATAAACCCGAAGGAACCCGTTGGATACGAGAAGCACAGAAGTCGAAAAGTCGAAGTGGAGGTGCTTGGGGGAGGCCTATGTCCAGCAGTGGACGTCTTTCGGCTGAAATGATGATAATGATCTGTAAAGATCGCAGCAGGTGGCGTTCTATAGTTTCTGCCTACCGCGAAGAAGGTATGAGTTTGTATATGTATTAAAAGCATAGCAAGATACAACTTATAATCTCCAGAGCATACGTGCAATGCATTTTGAAAGGAACAAGGGACTAAGCTTCATAAAAGTTGATTTAAGACTTTGAACACGGAAGATATCTTTTAGTATGGATTTATGATAGTTTGCACTTACACGTACAGATGTTCAAACAGTAAAGAATGATACGACAACAGTAAACACAGATTTTTTTGTTCAAGAAGGTAGAAAGATAAAATACTTTTTATTATGTACACCATGAAAAATACAGATAATGTAGAAATTTTTCTAGGGGTGACACAATGGGTGGTCTTATCACTAAAATCGATGAGAAGTTTTGTAATGTTACAGACAGACTTACTTTCGAATTTATAATATTAATGGATTCTCTTTGATATAGGAAACAAACCCTAAACGGCTTCCAAACTTCTCCTTCCAGTTACAATGGTCTTTTCCATCTCAGATTCTATTTAGCATTAACTTGCACAGCATTATTAGTCAGTAGACCTTACTGGAATTAAAAGTACCTGTTTAACTTAAGTTTACAACAATAGGAACTACGTAACTTGACTTTTAAAAAGTTTCTATTAGGATGCAAGGGTAGCGTTTTTTGTTCTCTAATGGCTAATTAAACTTTGCATACGGTAAAGATTTTATTTGAAAGAATAACTTTGAATAGTAAAATTCTACGATATTCTAGATATTAGTTAATTCCCTTGACGCAGTTATTGAACAAACTTTTTGTTCCAACGTGACTTTGTATATACTGAGATAGGTAGGTACGTCTACCACAGGGTTACATGTATTTTTTTTGTGTATACGAGTTCCTTATCCCAAAATAACGAAGGACTTGGAGATATTTTGGGGATACTCATTAGGTACTTGAAATGCTCTGCAATGCGATCCCTCTTTTTGAGCTTGTAATTTGTATGTTATATTTTTATTTAAAACATCCAAAAAGCAGAGTTGATTGTTCACAAAAAAAACTGCTTTGGAAACGCCATAAAAAGCAGAGCTTTCAGTTTACAAAAATAAACGGAGAGATTACGACTATTTTACTGTAGTTTCAGATAAAGACAATAACCACTTTGAAAACAATCTTAAAACATTTAAGTCACGAAAATTAAGCACTTCACAGATTCAGCACATATTTCAACCTTACTTACAGGTCACATGCTCCTGAAATATAAGTTTTACACAAAAGACCCGAGCCGTTTGACTTTTAACTCAGAAAACTACGCGAACATATTCTCAAAAACTTCTTGCGAAGAATTTGTACCCCACTTCTCTTATTTTCGTTAAGAATTTTTGTGAATTTAAACTTTACTTCAGTAATTCACAAACTATTTTATTCGCTGTGTGGGCTTGATGGCTGCATTCAGGTACTCACTGTAGGTATTCAATTATCAAGGCTGGAGGGGCTCGTGGCTAAAAGATAACAGCTGCTGACAGCTGAACGAGATGATTGTCATGGTCACGTGCTTTCAGAGGGCCGAAAACACGTTTCGTTCGTTATTCGTTCATCATTGACAGACGTTACGGGTAGTCAGAAGCCCAAAAGTCTGACAGCCAGTCTTACTCAGGGGTCTCGTAATACCCAGTAACTGGTTGTGGAAGTCAAATAAGCAGTCGCTCCATGTAAAATACTGGTACTCAGCTGCATCCGATTAGACTGGAAGCCGACCCCAACATAGTTGGGAAAAGGCTCGGCAGATGATGACTAAAGTTTAAGAATAGAATAGAATACTCTTTAGCATGTACACCATATAAATTACAGACAGAATAATATAGAAATTTTACAAAGAGTGACACAATGGGCAAAACAAAAAATGCAATCGACGAAGGTCTGATTTAAGGTCCAGAACACCATCAACATAATACTTATTAGAATACCAAAGCAATATTTCGGATTCGAAAATTGTTCATTCGAAAGTTATTAGCAGTAACAGATTGTTAATAATAGTTACGGATGATACAGAAAATGTTTGTATATGGTAGGCCCAGATCAAATAGCGACGTAACCACGGTTACGCAAGTCGAACACTGTAACTAAAGCTTGGTTTTCACTGGATGATAAGTTGAACTAAAGCAGGGTTTAGACTGGATTATTAGGTACAAAAGCGGCCAGTTATGAAGCTCATTATGAGATATTTTGTGTCATTACTGTTCGTGGAAAAACTCATCATCATCATCTGCCTAGCCTTTTCCCAACTATGTTGTGGTCGGCTTCCAGTCTAACCGGATGCATCTGAATACCAGTATTTTACATGGAGCGACTGCCTATCTGACCTCCACAACCCAGTTACTGAGTAATACCGATGTCCCTTGGTAAGACTGGTTGTCAGATTCTCAGGCTTCTGACTACCAGTAACGACTGTCAAAGATCCACGAATGTCAGCCGCGACCAATGTCTTAACCTGCTTTCCGAGGGGACACGGTATGTAAAGATGGTCACTCATCCACAGACCAGCCGCGGCAAGCGTAGCGAAGCGTGACGCTACTGTACGTGGAAAGACTATAGCACTAATATAAATGTGGACGTTACGTGTCGTTTAGGTATGTACAGTCACCGGCACGGAACATGGCAAGGTTTTGGCGTAGTGGATGTAACTTCATGCATGTACAGTTAGTGCGATAAAAAAACGGGCACTTTTATTGTTTGTCATGACTCTATGGTTAGGTTAGAGGGGCCCGTGGCTAAATAATAACAGCCGCACAGGTCGATCGATCAGGTTAAGCTACGCTTGCCGCGGTTGGTCTGCCCGTGGCATTCTATGGTTATTGCCATAATTTATTTTTAAACATGCCTGTTTTGAAGAACATTAAATAAAGGAGAGAAAGGACTAACGACTCTTGCCAAGTTACGTGTCCGGCGACTGAACCGTAGTTTATGTATTTAACGTACTCGTAAGTTGATTTTGAACCGGAAATATTTGTTTGCTACGTAATTCTTATAAAATTGTCATGATTCGAAATAAAAGTAGCATTAATAGTTTTTGCGCAATTAAATTAATTTCTTTATTTACTATTACGGTTTTGTTATTTAAGTTTTCTACAACTTTGATGTGCTGTTTCTACAACTTCGGGTTCCCCCTCGGGTGCGGTGACTGACTTTCACATTTATGGTTACTGAGTACAACTACTACAAATGAAATCTATTCGGTATATAATCGGTCGCAAAAAGTAGGTATCTGTATTAAAATCTTTGAAACTCACTCACAAGTTCTCAAAAATCTATAAATTTAAAAGCAAACTACGTTCTAACGTTTATTAAAAACAATTTTATTTAAATCTTTTGCTTCCATCAAAGGTTTCGTTAAATCAGTCATAGTGTCCCTTAAAGCGCAGGCCACACCGCCAGCTAGCGGGCGGGCGGGCTAGGCGGGCGGGCGAAGCGAACGAAGGAAACTATACAAACTACGCGAAATATTGGCGAGCTAAACTATGGGGTTCACACCGAAAACTACGGACAGACGAGCGACGGGCGGAACGCGCGGAACGGGCGAAGCGGGCTAAGCGGGCTTTTCAATGACGAATTTGCACGAATAGCGGAACGAACCGGGCGAGCGGGCTGGCGGGCGAGCGAAGCGCGGGCGCGCCAACGAGGTGAACTAGTAGCTTCGCTGGAATCGTCGGATATTTCGTTAGCTTAGCTCGTTAGGTTAGTCGGTAGCTCGCGGTGTGAACCGAAGTATGTAAAGAGGTGAAACGATGTTCGCCCGCCTAGCCCGCCCGCCCGCTAGCTGGCGGTGTGGCCTGCGCTTAACTTCGTTTGAACTTTGCGGTTGAAATTACAACTTTTCTATTCTCTTTGAGCATTCGAAACAAATGAAAGTATTTAAATAAATACCTAATACTTTCTGTCTAATAATTTCATATAATACGGTGCTGTAAATTATTTAGAACAAAAAGAATAAAATAGGTACTACATTTGTTTAAAAAATATGGTCTTAACGATATTTTAAAACGTATGAAATTGACGTTACATGGTGGCGTTTTGTTTCTAACCGACTTCAAAAAGGAGAAGGTTCTATGTTCGCCTGTATGTATTTTTACATGTTGTGTTGTTTTTAAACTTGGTTCCAAATTAATTCAGATATTATAATGAGCATTAAGTAGGTAATTCTGTTAGATTCGGCATGATCTAAAATTATTTTTTTTAGAATTTAGGTAGACCAAACATAATATGACGCCTTTAATCCCCGAAAGGTTAGACAGAGGTGTACTTGCAGTGCACTTACATTTCACCACTAGGCGAACCTATTACCATCCCCCGGGCACAAATCCAGACTCCGGGATAAGATAGGATACATACATTTAAGATTTTAAAAAAAAGAGAAAAAAAAGCAGAAAAAAGAAGAAAAAAAAAGAGAAAAATCGGAAAGAAAAAAAGTGTTCTATTCTATTCTTTTCTAAAATTTCAATACCTATTTAATACCGCCCAGTGAATGTAACCTTTCGATTGGAGAGTAGCCCTGCCACTAATTATTTAAAAAAAACATAACAGTTATTGGTTCCACCAAGGCCTTCCCCAACTGAATGTTCAGAAACGCAATGTGTCAAGTTAACGAACCAAAACTACTTTAGAATACACAAACTCCGTTTAGGAATACGTCACCAACTGGGCATTAGGCATTTCCAAAAAGGTCAGCGACTTTCAGAATCAACAAGTATTCTCCTTACTCCTTTTAGCAGACTCTCAAAGAACATAAAAGTTGTTCCTATGCTGCGTCTAAGCACACTTGTGTACAGTGTATCCCACGATTGTTATCTACCATGTAAAAACATAACACTTGGAACTTTCCCGAGTGCGTGACGAAAAATAAACGTTATTCCTGTTACCAAACATTGCGTTGGTACGGAAAGATGAAGATTCCTCACGTTTTGATGTTACCAATAAACTTACGAACAGTGATAAGTACTTGGGAATTATGTAAGATGTGTTACGAGTTAAAGAGATGAATTAGGTTGCAAAGTTGTTTAATCCATTTTGGTTTTATATGTCATGGAAAAAACAATAAGGATCCGTTCGAAATTGTGTTTTAAATTAATTAAATTATTGTTGCAAGTAATTGTAGGTATAACCATGTTTTGATACAGTAAAAGCTTGAGATTTGCATACCTAATATAGGTAGTTCAACTATGCTCTATTTTTTTTAACAACTTTATGTAATTGCCCATATTAGCAAATAAATTATTTTGAATTTGAATTTCTTCGCTAGAACAATTTAATATTTACAAGTAAGATCACATGTATTCAAAACAAGCTTCGCCCCGTGAAGGTCGGAAGTTATCCCATGGGAACTTACTACCGAGATAAAAAGTATCCTTACCCAGGTCATGGTTTACCCATGTGCCACCTCCAAATCCGTTCAAGCGGCTAAAGGTATCAAATCGGAAAGGGATCGGCACCATATCGCCTTTCACCTCGCCGCCAATCAGGCGTCAACCTAACATAAGCATGTAACCAAAGCGGATCAGAAGCTGCGATACGTCGACTCGGTTACGGCTCGCCGACCGTTGGTTGATGGTGCAACAGGCAGGCCGGAGGGGTGAGAGGGGCAAGGGTAGACGAAGAAACGTAAGCGCGGGGACGACGAGCCGTAAGCGCGGGGACGACGAGCCGTAAGCGCGGGGACGACGAGCCGTAAGCGCGGGGACGACGAGCCGTAAGCGCGTGGACGACGAGCCGTAACGCACAGCACCGCGGTTCGTATAAGCTTGTTTCGAGGCGAGGCGATTACGTTACGATTCCGATTAGTGTGCGTTGCAGTAGGGAGTTTCATACAAAGACTACGGCTCGAGTTGATACGGTGCCGATCCCTTTCCGGTTTGATACGTGTGCTTGATACCTTTAGCGTGAAAACTCACTTTCGCATTTATACTATTAGTTAGGACTAACTGGCTCTACAGACGTTGTCCTGAATAAATACAGAAACTTATTGAAAAAAGCACTTCGAGCATCCTAAAGTACTAACGTTTCTGATTTTTTTTTACCTTATTCGAACTATAACAAAAGTTTACAAAACATAACCAAATCGGTCCAGCCGTACTCAAGCGATGCACTTCCTAACGAACAGCATTAAATTTCATTTTTATTAAACGATAACTTTTTGAAAGTCAAAATGATAATTCAGCAACCTCTAAAGAGCTTCATTCTTTACCAGACGCAAAAAAAAAACAATTATAACTTTTGTTAGGAAGAAAGAGGTTGCACTCAACCACGATTGTTAGCAAACCTAGCTACTTCAATTACGAGGTTTGGTAAAGTAGATCAGATTCAGATTCCATTCTCGTAATTTTAAGAACGTTCACAGGCTGATCTCAGCCCCATCATCTGCCTAGCCTTTTCCCGACTAGGTTGGGGTCGGCTTCCCGGATGCAGCTGAATACCAGTATTTTACATGGAGCGACTGCCTATCTGACCTCCATCACCCAGTTACTGGGTAATACGATACCCTTGGTAAGACTGGTTGTCTTTCGGGCTTCTGACTACCCGTAACAACTGTCAAAAAATATATGATTGACGTGTAAAAGTGTTTGTACAAACCTACTTACAGAAATAAAATCATTTATCATTTAAAAAAGATGCACAAATGACAGCCGGGACCAACGGCTTAACGTGCTTTCCGAGGCACGGAGGGGTCATGGTATGTAAAGATGGTCACCCATCCACAGACCAACCGCGGGAAGCGTAGCTTAACCTGATCGATCGACCTGTGCGGCTGTTATTATTTAGCCACGGGCCCCTCCAGTCAGCCAGTCTGATCTCAGCCTCAATCTGTCAAAAATACCTCTAATTTCCATTACGGTAATTGGCCTTCAGAAGTACGTATTCCACATTGGGCACCCGTTTAAATGGCACCTGAGTGAATGCACCTGACACACAGCGGCACATTCACTCAGGTGCCATTTAAGCGGGTGCCCAATGTGGAATACGTCTTCAGAAGTACTATACTTTGACATACACATACCTATGAAGTTTCTGCTCGTAATGTCCCCCTTGTTATATTGTCAAACTATCCAACTAATTTTGATAAATGAGCCCATCGATTTCTCCCAATGACATGAGTGGCATTAGAGGATACAGTTATTTTGGGAGACTGCCAATCATCATTGATTTGAAGTAAATCTTTGGTATCAACTGTGAGTCTAGCCTGTTATAGTCCCACTGCGGGGCAAAGGCATCCAGTCATACAGAGAAGGCACAAGCATTGATCTCCACTCTTGCTCAAGACGGGTTGGTGATTTCAGATTTATATTAACAACTAGCTGCGCCCCGCGGTTTCACCCGCATACATAAGTGTCGATCTCGTGGGAATATCGGGATAAAAAGTAGCCTATATGTTAATCCAGGGTGTCAGCTACCTTCATACAAAATTATATCAAAATATAGCTTTACTATTGTTTCCCTTTTCCTATTTAAAATGATATTTTATAATAGTGTGGCTCACGCCTCTAAGCAGTATGATAATAATTATTATGGAAACAACGAAATATTAATATACATGTTTTATAAACAGGCACTAGATTTTATATATTGACTTTACACGAAAATGACGACTGTCATTTTTCGGATTGGTCTTCATAATATACGTAGGTAATATTAATACAATACATGAGTAGGTATACGCTCTATGAATATAAAATTATAATTATGTTTTAGGTACGCAGTATTTTATTTTAAAAATAATCTCCTCATACAAGATTTTATTAATTTATAAAACGTTGCCCTTCCACATTTTTGTTAATATCAACTAAATTAACTCGTTTAATTGACGTAGGTGGTGTTTCAACAATCCCACCTTTTTTAAATACTTTTTTATAAAAAAATGTAAAAAGGTGTTTCAAAAACTTTTAATATCGCCTCTCAAAATTACATTAGGTACACGTAATGAAATTGTTTTATAGTCTGTCGTTCAAAAGGGTAGTATTTTATTTGGAAAATATTATTGTTACTATAGTAAGGAATATCTAGATATATTTACATAATTATTAAAGTCACTTTTCGTGTCTACTGTGTGACCGCGTTTTTATTGTAGATGTATATGAGCTAAGTGTCTATGGGTCAATTTATCTTTTTCATAATCAGCCTATAATGTTCCCACTGCTGGGACACAGGTCTCCTCTCGGTGAGAGGGAGTGGGCCGTAATCTACCACGCGGGCCCAGTGCGGGTTGGCAGATGCCACATGTCTTCGAATTTTTGGTTCTAGGACATGCCGGTTTCCTCACGATGTTTTCCTTCACCGTTTTCAGAGCAGTTGTGATGAAATAATTTACACAAAGTAAAGCGCCTGTCTGGGTTCGAACCTACGACCTACAACTCGTAAGTCGCGGCCGTTACCACTTGGCCACCACTGCTCAACCAAAGCTGCTGTACCAAAGATTAAAATTTATCTTTTTAATCTTTGGTATTTTTTTTCACCTTTTTTTATGTTTTTAATACCTTTACCTATTGTGTCTTTTGTTGCACTGAATAAACATTTTATCTATCTATCTATCTTATTCTAAACTCCACAACGGATTTCGATGTGGTTTTCACCATTTAGAGAATTTATACCGGAAGATTTATGTTTATGATTCATTCATATTAAAGTTACATATAATAAAGATATCTCTATGTTTTGTCAAGCCCTAAAAACCGCGTAAAGCAGGGGCGAACGCTAGTTAAATATATGTTAGTAACGATTGCAGATAGCACTAAATAGTCTCAACAGGAACTTTTAAACTTATATGAATCAGTATTTGTTTGAGTATTAAACGTAGGTCTTTTTTTCCTTAACACGTAGTACGAAATATATTTTAGTTTTCCTAAAAGTATTTTAAATGTCGAAAACACTGCTCCATCAAAACTGATTTTTCATCAACGAAAAAATCTTTCTCTTTTTTTTTCGTCTAAAGATATATCCTAGGCTCTGGTCTCCTGGGTGCCATGAAGAGTGAGGAACTTACCTCATTTATGGTGGAATCCCTTTTGTTTGAAATTGCGTCACTGACACTGACACATGGCTGTCATATTTTTAGCTACTTTTTCATAATATTTGATCTTGTTAAGGTTTGTTTTTCTTTATTTTGATGTGTTTACTTTGTTTTTATGTGGACTAAGTTGAGTCAACAAATTGCTGTAAATATTTTTAAATATCATCATTTCGAATATCTTCGGTTACTTTAGAATATTTTTTTATATCGCATAGATTTAAATTCGCGGTCTCAAAATTCATTCATCTACGTACCTACCTATTAAAAGTTGTAGTGTAAAAAGTTTTCAAATCAGCATACTACACTGCAACTGCACAGTACAGGCCACTCTATGTCAAAAAAAAATAAAGAACGCCACTAAAAAGAAATAAATTGTTGTTTTTTTTTAATTGCTTCACTTATTTTTCGCTGCTAACGGCCAGTTCATTAATGTAGTTATTACAACAAAGAGTTTTTGTTTTAACTCATATTTTTAAATAATTTTGTACGTTCGTTTACGTAGGTTACATTTTATACAATAGTTTTTTTTGTTAAATAATTGTGGAAGCAACTCATACACAAATAATTATGGTTATCTACTTAATTTTATTAACAACCCGTTTATAACATTTTAATTACGTTCAATCTTTGTTGATTAGATGTGGATATGGATTAAACTGACTAACCCAGATGTGTAGAAAAGACAATAAATACAATAATGCCGAATTTATTCCCATAATTTAGAACATCGTTTTCAACATTTATACCCTCGTCATGCGAGCCTAACTATAAGCATAATCATCCTATAATGTTCCCACTGCTGGGACACAGTCCTCCTCTCTTCAGGAGTGGGCCGTAATCCACTACGCATGCCCAGTGCGGGTTGATAGTTGTCAGATGTCTTCGAATTTTTGGTTCTAGGACATGCCGATTTCGTCACCGTTTTGAGAGCAGTGGTGATGAAATTATTTACACAAAGTAAAGCCTGCATGGGTTTGAACCCACGACTCGTAAGTCAAGGCCGTTACCACTGGGCCACCACTTTTCTTGAACCTTTAAGCCTAACTTTATCTAAACACTGAATAATAATAATAAATATTGCCTAAATCAACATAAACGTGATCATAAACATAACTTTTACAAACATTACAAGGCGAGGCGAGTTTCTTCACAAGTTTTGCACATTTGTTCAGGGTCTTAAGTTAAAGCAAGTTAGGCCAAGTTGTAGCCAAGTTAAACAGTTCAGTTTACTTTCAGTGGTGATCGGTAGGTAGGAATAAACAGAGATTGTTGATTCAGAGTTTGGAAAAGGTCTTATTATACTATTACTAAGTAATCATACTTAGGCGAATGTTGTAGCTTAGAGGTGCCTAAAGGGCAACTGAAGGTTTTCAGGAAAACCGTAAAAGGATTATGTATGTTAATTATTATTTTGCGGTTTGCCAACCTATGTCTTTGTAACGTTTAACGTTAAATGCGAGGTCATTGTACTCATCATTATGAACAACTTTTACTATCGGACCAAACTTGAAATCGCAAAAAAAATATGCTGTTTAGTACATTTTGACGAGTTATATATTATAAATAAATGTAATATATATACATAAATGTAAGGAACAACTGATTTTTTTTTGCTATTCATCTTGGGTCCCATAGTAACAGTTGTTCATAATGATGAGTACAATAACCCCTTAAGAGGTTTTGCGCATTTAAGGTGCCACTAGTCGATATTTTTTCCATACAAATTTCGGGAGAGTATTACTCCACTGATTGACATCGAGCACCCAAAGTTAATGATGATATCGTTTTAACTTATTATTAATTGTGTCTGTACGGAAACAGAATAGTAAAATAAAAAACCATTAAAAAGTTATGAGCCAACAAAGATGCTATTTTTAACATAACTTTGGGTGTAAATAAATAATAAAAGAACTGTAAAATCTTAAAATCCAAGTCCGTACCGACAAAGATCAGTTATCGAAGAGTTCAATAAACTTTATTTATAATGGATTCATGCAGTGGTTTTTTCATAAAACTCGATTTTCCAAAGCACTTTTCGAATTTTTTTACGCGCCTATCAGTTTGGAACGGTGTTTCTGTGCGTGAGAACTAGACGTTGTGCCTGTAAACTAGCGTCTAACTGCTCATCACTGATACTAGCTCTGTCAGGCACGAAGTCAGGTGAGACAGCGTGGTTTTTGGCCATGACCACCAGTTAGTTCGAGCTCGCGACTAGTTTACTCTTAACGTTACACCTTGTATACAACGTTATTTTTAGTATTTATGCGAAACCTGAATATAGTTTGTTCAGAATAAGTAACTGAATCGATTCCAATCATGTTTACCCCATGTTATATTTTGTCCCAAAAATATTTAAAAAAGGTCCATTCTCCGCGCCGACGGTTAGGTATCTAGGTACTATCACATAGAATAATTTCAGATTTTTCTCTTTGCAAACTTCGGAGTTAAGGGGGGAACGGTATTTTCGTTGTCTCTCTAGCCAGTGCCTAGACCTTAATTATAAATAATAGAACCTTATTTCGTAATAGTACTCACGTTTCCCGCTGACGCCGTGTGAGACCGCTAGCAGCGCGACGACGGTGACAGCTAAGTACATCTGGGCCATTTTTATTTCTGTAACAAACACAACAGATAATTAGAATAGGAACTTAAGTTTGACGGTAGGTTTTCTTACTAGATATTGGAATGTAAAAGACAAGACAGAAATAGCTAAGTAACATTACTAACATTCAAAATGGCGTCGTAACCGCAAATAGAGGTCGCTAGGCTAATACACCTTCAGATCCTTGAAATAATAATTCTATTTAAACTGCCGATTTATTGCTGAAATGAGCTTAAAGTGAGCTGTCAATAATTACAGGATTGAATCTATAATAACAGGTTTCGCGTCGATGTCCCTGGCACCTAATCTGTGTTCGCAATTTATTAGCCAAAAATGTAGGTAAACAAATATGAGTATAAGGAAAAATAACTTTAATTCCTACACAATAAAGTTCAGTTTACGCTACAACTTCATACATTTTTATAACTTTTTCAATAGTGCTAGTCACTCTGAAATCAACTCAATTACAATTAAAATAACGTTGATATTTGTTTAACTTTAACTCGTTCTTTGACAGTCGTTACGGGTTAGTCAGAAACCCGAAAGTCTTGAAACCAGTTAAGACTGGTTGTCAGACTTTCGGGCTTCTGACTGAGTTACTGGGTAATACGATACCCCTTGGTAAGCCAAGGGGTATCGCATTACCCAGTAACTGGGTTGTGGAGGTCAGATAGGCAGTCGCTCCATGTAAAATACTGGTATTCAGCTGCATCCGGTTAGACTGGAAGCCGACCCGACCCCAACATAGTTGGGAAAAGGCTCGTCAGATGATGATTTCTTTAACTTGAAATAATATTCATTTGAAACATTATTGTGTGAATGACTGTATAATTAAATTATTTCAATCAAAAATACCAATAGTTCACTGGTAGACCGGATGGTTTTATAACTACAGTGTAGGTACGTCGAATTTCACAAATAACCACATTATTCTTATGGCAACTCAATGGTGATTTAAGAAAACAATTATTTTTGAAACAGTCAATGACGCCAATTATTTCCAAAACAGTACTTCTTTTGTTTTATTTATTTGTTGGCAACATCGCGGAATCTTTACAAATACTTTTACTCTGGCTTTGAAGTTACTGGTTTCGTCAAATAATAACTAACAATCATCAAAGAAAATCGGTATTTAATTTACCAATATTGTTGTTGTTTTATCTGAGATTTTTTTACTTAACTGAAGTTGGATCATTTGGAGGGGCTTGTGGCTAAGTAATAACAGCCGCACGGGTAGATCGATCAGGTTAATCTACGCTTGCCGCGGTTGGTCCGTGGATGGGTGACCATCTTCGCATACCAAGACCCTTCCGTGCCTCGGAAAGCACGGTAAGCCCTTAGTCCCGGCATCTATAGATATATATATATATACAGGGTTATTTGTAAAACACCAGCAACCTCTTAAGAGGTCATTGTACTCATCATTATGAACAACTTTTACTATGGGACCAAACCTGAAATCGCGAAAAAAAAATCAGCTGTTCCCTACATTTATGTTCGTATAACTCGTCAAAATGTAGGGAACAGCTGATTTTTTTTCGCGATTTCAGGTTTGGTCCCATAGTAAAAGTTGTTCATAATGATGAGTACAATGACCTCTTAAGATTTTGCTGGTGTTTTACAAATAACCCTGTATATATAGATCTTTGACAGTCGTTACGGATAGTCAGAAGCCCGAAAATCCGACAACCAAGCTTACCCAGTATGGGTCAGTTCACACCGAGACGCGACGCGACGCGCAGTTTTCAAGATAGAAGTACAATTACAGACCTTATCTACTACACAAAAAGGTACACGATGCACTGAGCTACGCCGCGCGGCGGCGGCGCCGCGCTGCGTAGCTCGACGTTGTAGGTAGACACTGAATTGTGTACCTTTTAGTGTAGTAGATAAAGTCTGTAATTGTATTTCTATCTTGAAAACTGCGCGTCGCGTCGCGTCTCGGTGTGACCTGACCCTAACTGGGTTGTGGAGGTCAGATAGGCAGTCGCTCCATGTAAAATACTGGTATTCAGCTGCTTCCGGTTAGACTGAAAGCCGACCCCAACATAGTTGGGAAAAGGCTAGGCAGATGATGATGAAATTAGATCATTTATATTTTACCTTTCAAAGCTACAGGTCGTGTGACATGTTATTGCTAATAATAAAATATAAAAAAGTTTTATAAAAAGAGCTACGAATATTAATATTTATATAGGTACGCCACATAAGAATAAATAATTCTATGTTAGCATATCATAATCAGCCGTATAACATTTTCACTGCTGGGACACAGGCCTCCTCTCTATAAGCGGGAGTAATCCACCACGAGGCCCCAGCGCGGGCTGGTGGATGACACTATCATGTCTTCGAATTTTTAGTTCAAAGTCATTCCGTTTCCTCACAATGTTTTTCTTCATTACCTAGAACTATGGAAAGACTATGGCCCCTGCCATAACATTAGTTATTCAATTCAGAGTAAAACTCCATACAGTTTACATAAACATAACAATAAAATAAAATGACAAAAACTTGAACTATATTTGAACGAAAGATACTAGGGCTCCCGAGCCGCCCTCAGTTAGTTAAATCATGCATTTTTATCAAAAACAAAAAATAATGTCGTCAATGAAGCGTCAACCCAAATCCAACATTCTAACGCCGTATACGCGCCATAGCAACCGATCATATTGTTCGTCAACGGAGACTAACCTATAAAGTGAGAACTCTTTGGTCGACCTTTTTTGGTTAATTTTTCCATACGATTTTCTTCAGTTGACGTTCCAAATTTAAATCACATTAATGACCAGCGGGTCATGATGAAATTTAGTACAATAATAATGCCCGGCTTGAGACTAGGGCTTCAATGACTTGCTTTAGGTTAGGTTTGAATTACATACAATTTGACGTTAAAAAATTTTTCACACCACTTGCAGCGAGCAAGTGGTGTGAAAAAACATAAAAAATATTTTTCACTTGTCATGCTCTGAAAGTTCGTCTTTATGTTGTACTTATGCGAAATAGAGTCTCTTTTTATGCTCTAGTGCTTAAAGTATTTTTTTTTTAAGATTATAATATCAGGCCCGTCAACGCACAATAAAACGACGCAGATTAAAGTCGTTATTTTATTTCATTTGCTTTAATTTATATATCACTTCCGTGTTTTCTGTAGTTAATTTAATAAAACCCGATAAAATAGTTGTCATTTATTATTTAAAAACGCAAAGAAACGTTTGTATGACTTGGCAGTATGAATTACCCATGTCGAATGACAAATGTTAAAAATTAAAAAAAAAAAACTTTTAAAACGTGTTTGGCGGGAATTAGATATTCTCTTCTTCAATTTTGCAACATTTTTCAACAGTGAAAATACTGTTACATTCTTTATGCCTGTTTCATTTTCTCGCAATTGAAGTGAAAAGCAGAGTGTATAACTCGGGCATAAACGAGCCATTTTATGCACTAGTGGTACAATCTACTATAAATAAATACGGAAAGATGGATACTATTGAACAACCTGACGCATTTTGAAATAGGAACACTAATTTAAATATTCAAATACAAATGGAATATCATTAATAGCCAATCGTGTTTTGTTGACGGTTATTCAACTGTTTTAAAATGTTTTCATTTCAAATGGTCGCGTCGTACGGATTTTGTATGAATATTGAGTGAAATTGGTATCTCTATTGTCACTCTTCTATTCAAAGATGGTTTTACAAATTCAAACCTATTTTTTTCAGAATAATAAAACGTTATTTATATAATCAACCTATAATGTTCCCACTGCTGGGACACAGGTCTCCTCTCTGTGAGAAGGAGTAGGCCGTAATCCACCACGCGGCCCCAGTGCGGGTAGGTAGATGTCACACGTCTTCGAATTTTTGGTTCTAGGACATGCCGGTCCTTCACCTTTTTGAGAGCAGTGGTGTTAAAATAATTTACATTTATGCACCTATCGGCGACCTACAAAAATCGAATTATTCGTGTTGAAACCAAAAAGCCCAAATTCAGTACAAATTAAACATATTACCCCCATATATCGAGCAGCAAGCCGACAAATACCGACCAACCGATCCGCAGCGAAACGTAATCAGAACAGTCCCACCGGGAAAACAACTTAGTCACACATAACCGGACGTCCGGAGACACCGTTATCGTGACCACTGTTGCTTGAACTCCCTTGACACCTGCCCGCCTCCACAAAATTCCCACAATCACTTGAATGAGAGGTCAGGATGTAATGGTCAGTGGTCACTGGCGACAATGTGATTTGTGGCAGTGCGTCTGTCCTGAATTCTCGAGTACCTACGTCGATGCATTTTGCCGTAGGATTGATTTTGTCGTTCGCGTATCTATTCAGGCGAGTTTGGCGACAGTATTGGCGAACGTTCGTGTTGAAATTCAATTTGAGTAGGTACAGTTGGGTTGGCATTTCGCTAATTTTTGGGTAAATAGTTCTAGTGTTGGGCGGGTCGATTGTTCTTTGCAGAGCAATCGAACCGCGAACCTAAAGACAAGCCAGTTTGACCTAAGCTTTGTTTGTCGCGATCTTTTTTTTCGTGGATAGTTGTGCTGCTGGGGAATTGTACTTCATGCCAAACATTAGGAGAAAAACATCGTGAGGAAACCGGCTTCTCCTAAGATCAAAAATTCGAAGACATGTGACATCTACCGCACTGGGCTGGCGTGGTGGATTTCGGCCAATCCCTCTCACAGAGAGGAGGCCTGTGTCCCCCCCCCCCAGCAGTGGAAACGTTATACTTAGGCTAATATTATGTAAGGACAGCATTTCGAGGGCTGTCTTTTGTAATTGCTAACTCTCATCTAATTTGAATGAATAAACTTTGAATTTGAGACGGTACTTTGATTCCCCCGTTAATTTCATGCTTCCGAAATTTACTTATTAAAAAAATCGTAAATTTTCCAAAATGCAACATCATTTCAAACTTTTAACACAATTTTATCAAACAAACCACATGTAACCCAATAGATCCGTAAGTTAGCAAGGCATTAAGTTATTAATTAAGTTAACGGCAGTTTAGCAGTCACTTAAAGCGTTTCTGACCACCGGTGGAAGTTCTTGGCATGTTTGCTTGTAACTATATTATGGGGTCTGTTCCCTTCCTTATACAAGTAATTGGTTCATAGTGTGTAGGTATTAAAGCTATTATCATTGATTGGACTTGACAACTGACATTGTCTACACTTACGTATTACCTAAATATAGTAACAATATAAATTACATCTTCAAAGTTCTATTCTATTGTTCTCTATGGCAATGGTGCCGACGATGCTGACAATTCTGCCAACGTCATGTGCAGATATGTGAAAATGTGCGAGAAAAAAAACAATATTAGTTCATTAACTATACAATAATAATAGACTGTTAGCTTTTTAAGTTATGTATTTCTGTATCTTAGCGATCTTCTATTATCTTATTAACGTTTTCATGATTTAAAAAAACAATTCATTAATAAATCGTTGAATTTAATGTGAAACTTGTTGAAGAGTAATAGTAGGTACAGTCAACAAAAGAGATAAATATGCAGGATCGTCGGATATAGATGAAGTTTAGTAAGAAACCGATGGATGTTCTCGAATAAAATTTAATTTTATTAATAGAAAACAAACAGCTCATTTATCAAATTAAATTTCAGTCGACAACAACCATCGGTTTCTTACTAAACTTCAACTATATCCGACGATCCTGCATACTTATCTCTTTTGTTGACTGTACATCTTCAAAAGTTATTAACTGATCTTATGTCGTTACGATGACTTGTTAGAATATTGGACTAAAACTTGGTAATGAACAATATAAACTCCTATAGTTAAGTTCAAATATTTTAAGCTTAGTCCTCGTTAAGTATGGTTTAATTGTTCGCTTGTTTGAACTTGTCTTCGCTTATTTAAAGTTTCAGTTAAAATAGATAATGGCGCCGATTCCCTTGTTCACAAACTAAACTAAATTTAAGTTCAGTGCATCTTTTTCTTTCTATTTCATTAAGAAAAGGACAGAAGATAAATATTAGCTTAGTCCTGTCAAATTAGTCGGCGCCTAACGTAAATTGACGTATTTTTAGTAGCAAATTTTTTAATCACGTCTAAACTTGTCTATGGAGTATCTTAATTTGACAGGACTAATCTAATATTTATGTTCTGTCTTTTTCATAATGAAATAGAAAGAAAAAGATGCACTGAACTAAAATTTAGTTTAGTTTGTGAACAAGGGAATCGGCGCCAATGACTGTCACTGAGAACTGGATAAACTATCATTTCTTCTTTTTTAAAATGTTTGCCTACCCTTTTTTCGGTTGGCTTCCAGTCTAACCGGATGTCGCTGAATACCAGTGAGCGACTGCCTATCCGACCTCCACGACTCAGTTACTGGGTAAAACGATACCCCTTGGTAAGACAAGACAGTATCTTGTCAGACTTTCGGGCTTCTGACTACCCAGTAACGAGTGACAAAGATCTACGAGTGACAACCGTAATCAACGGATTAACGTGCTTTCCGAGGCACGGAGGGGTCTCAATATTATGTAATGGATGGTCTGGTGACCATCCATTACCACGAACCGACCGCGGCAAGCGTAGCTTAACCTTCGACCGACCCGTGCGGTTGTTATCATTTAGCCATGAGCTCCCTTTGCATTTAAGATTGATTTACTAGCTGCACCCCGCGGTTTCACCCGCATAAGTGTCGATCCCGTGGGCATATCGGAATAAAAAGTAGCCTATATGTTAATTCAGGGTATTAGCTACCTCCATACCAAATTTTATCAAAATTGGTCCAGTTGTTTGAGCGTGAAGAAGTAACAAACATATAAACACACATACACACACACTCACAAACTTTCGCCTTTATAATATTAGTGTGATAATAACACATTTTTTCCAGTTCTATTCCCAGGCACTGATTGGACACGGTAAATTTAACAAGCTTTGCACCCATCGTTCCTCGCATCCCTTTGATTCCCAAAAGTTTGGGAGATGTTCGGACGCATGGAAAAACTGCCGACAATGCGATCAGCATTAGAACCGGATTTTCACAATATCCGACTGGATTATATTTATTTTATTTGTCACACACAAGATCGAGCCTATATTCCCAGAAAGGTTCTGCAGACGGGGAGTCTGAAAATAAGGTTTTAGGAACATCTACTGCACGTCCCATAATGCGAAGCAATAGAGAGTACATAGAGTGTATGTAGAGCGATATTTTTTTTTTTGCCTCCCTTCTGCAACTGTTTCTATTGTTTATACTCCTGCTAGTACACAGAACCTACTTAAGTTATATACCATTGTATAGATAATTCCATGGAGATTAATTTTGTACCTACTTTTCAAAAATTTATTTAATGCAGTAGAAACGAAAAAGCATCAAAATATTTCTAAAAAATATCCCGTCAATCAAGTGTGAATCCTGAAAACATTGTAGCTTGAGAAAAAATCAATTAATTGGGTCAATTGTTTTTTTTTACATTCGTTTCACCCATAGGAGGAACCCTATTGAAAATGGCTCTTTTATTCAAAGTAGTTTAAAATTAATAAAAAACTAACTAAAATATAATAGCTGTATCTATGGTTTTTATACGATCAAATGAGAGTCGTGCACTTTTGGAATTTCCATTTTTTTTTTGTAAAATAATATATTGACTGGATGTTTTTTATTTTGTTTATCCAATTTTTAGGGTTCCGTACCCAAAGGGTAAAAACGGGACCCTATTACTAAGACTCCACTGTCCGTCTGTCTGTCTGTCTGTCACCAGGCTATATCTCATGAATCGTGATAGCTAGACAGTTGAAATTTTCAAACAACAACAAATAATAACACTTGGCCGGTTTTTAAACATCGTTCTTTTTCCGATAATTATTGAAGTTTTCAGAGACACATTAATAATTAAAATATGTTTAGCGCAAATGTGTTTAGGTAAGTGGTGTTTTGTGTTGCAAGCGGTTCCTTAGTGACATTCATGTGAATGTCTTACTTGCTTCTAAGCAATTACATTTTTCTTGAAAGTTTGACGGAAGATTTTATTTGAATTGCAGAACTTGGTTATCTACATGGTAAGTAACTACGCCAATAAGGTAATAAGCCTGGCAGAGTAGTGAACTTTAACTAATTTATAGAAAGAAGTTCATAAAAAAATAAGTTTAAAGATGTACGTATATAAGACTTTTGTTATTTTGATAATTCAGGTAAATAGTATTTAAGTAAACTAGGTATAAAATAATGAATTAATAAAATTTGTTTATTATTTCAAGACTTTTAAAAACAAAACAATTTTGAACAAAATATTTGTTCAAAATTGCATTGTACTTTTGAACAAATATTTTGCTCAATAACTGAGATTAAAAAAACTGAAGTGTTAATCGACTTTTGTTGCTGACTGTACAATAAAGTATGCTCAATTGCTCATGCCACATGTGATACAGGTTTATCCGAGACAGGCATCTAACATTAATATACCTTTGTAAATAATTTCTAAGACTTTATGTAATAATTTTACCAATTTTAATAATGAATAAAATATTTATTTATTTTATTTAAAGTAACGAGATTAGTCTGTTTGAAGTACAGATCGACGCGCCCCCAAGCAATAAATCGGTAATCGTAAAACTCAAATATTACAGGAGAAGTGTTTTTCAGTTTTTGACAGTTTTTGATAAATGATAAATGATTTTATTTCTGTAAGTAGGTTTGTACAAACACTTTTACAAGTCAATTTATTATATACAATTTATTTATTTTTTTTAAACTAGATGAGGTCGGCGTTTCCTAACTGACTATTCTGAGAAGAAAGGCCGAAACAAACTCAGAAGTCACAGTCTCTTTTAAAGTCCAGACAAAATCTTGGTCAGATCGTGTGAAGACCATGTAGATTGGTGTCTGAAATGGTCTTTTGAGGAAAGAACCACACAGATTGAGCGGACCTGTCACATCAGTGCACGCTGATGAATATCTTTTCATCGAGTCGAGAGTATTGAGGCGATTGATACATCAAACGAAAGCTATTTTTTGTGTAATTCAATTACGATTACAACATTACATTATCTGTGTGAACATCCTTGCAATTTAAGAGAATCACTGATTAATCGTTATATAAAAAATTCAAAGTCCTGACTGACTGATATATCAACGCACAGCCTAAACCGCTGGTCCTAGAGACATGAAATTTGGAGGGTGTGTTCTTTGTGAAGAGTAGTAGGTATAAACTAAGAAAGGGTTTTTCGAAATTCCAACCCTAAGACCCCCTTAAATGGGGGGAGGGTGAAATTTCACGAGGACGGAGTCGCGAACAGAAGCTAGTTGAAACATAAATATGACCACTAATAAATATTTTATAGAGATAGTAGTCTCCTAATAAATTGGGATAGGGCCAAGATACTGATGATGAACTGATGAATTATTTTTTATAGAAAAACTATTTTGCTTCTACACAAAATATTTATGATTTTGTATGAAGCGCCTAACCTATATCTGAGATTATGTTACCTAACCTGTGTTGGGTCGGAAAACGGGACATACCATAGTTTAGTTTAACGTAAGCCAATTCAAATATTTTTATTGAAATCTGGATATTAAATAAACATTGACAAAGGTATTTAAAAAAATTGGTTTGGTTGAATAACTTCATTATGATATGAGATGTTTTTTTTTATGGATTTTAGTACCTAACTTACCTAAGTTAGGTACTAAAATCCATAAAAAAAACTAAAAAAAAAAATTGTTTTGGTTGAATAAGTTCATTACCTATGTTATTACGAATAAAGAATAAAATCGAAGGGAAGTCCGTTCGATACGCCTCAATGGAAGACAACCTTTACTAATACATTTGCGCACTAATCAAAACGTATATTGTGTAATACTAATATGATAGCAGTTGATTTAATTTATATTTCCCATTTCAAATGAATTGGTTGAACATAATTATTTGTGTCAATGATTTAAGCCCGAGGTATGAGATGTTTTTTTTTATGGATTTTAGTACCTACTAAAATCCATAAAAAAAAACATCAATAACAAATAAGCAACATTATAGAAAAACAAGAGCTTCAATCAGTTTTATGTTCTCGTAAAAATATTCATCAATTTATTATTACGTTCGACGCGGCACTTACAGGTGTTGTTGAGAAAAGCGACGCAATCTGTTTACATGAAATTCACTTATTTTTAGGTACAGTCAGCAAAAGAGTTAGGTATGCAGGATCGTCGGATATAGTTGAAGTTTATTTATTTATTTATTTAACATAAAACGGCCAAGGCCAATTACATTAGTTAAAGACAAAGACAAAAACACATTTTAAAAGAACAGAAAACAAAAGCATACAATTACTCGCCAGTCATACGCTCATCTCACAATACCCCAGACATACTGACAAGATCTTCTTCTTTAGTAATAAACCGATGGATGTTGTCGACTGAAATGTAATTTGATGAATGAGCTGTTTGTTTTCTATTAATAAAATTAAATTTTATTCGACAACATCCATCGGTTTATTACTAAACTTCAACTATATCTGACGATCCTGCATACCTAACTCTTTTGCTGACTGTACATGATGGACTTGTGAATTTACTTTATTTTTATGGAAAATAGACTTTTTTACTGCAGCTACAAACAGAAGGGTAATAATGAAAAATTCCGTAATTAAAAACGTTCAAAATCACGTCGAAATCTCATCTCAGCGACAAGCAATGTCAAAAACTTGTCAAAAATGTAGTGAAATTAGAGGTATTTTTGACAGATTGAGTCTGGGATCAGACTGTGAACGTTCTTAAAATTACGAGAATTGCCCCTCCTGGTCTCTTTTCAATCATTACTGTGAACGTATTTTGCCTGTTTCTAACCGACTTCAAAAAAAGGAGGAAGTTATTTGTATTTTGCAGGTAGGCAGGTGCAGGACGAGGATTTTGTTAAATAAATAAATAAAAATTAAGGTGTCAAAAAACGTTCTGTATTTGGACAGCCGTTACTGTGTCACCGTTCACCGCTTTCTTGGGAAACCAAAGCTTTAAGGACTTGTAATACTTCAGCTGAAATTCGTATTTTGCCCCCACTTCCCCGCGCCATGTATCACTCTATCCCGCTCACACTGTCAAACTGACTCAGTTAGGGGGTGAACTACAATGTTGATGGACGTAGGCTTGCTAATGAATGACTAAATTGTGATTAAATTATATACGAAATCGACGTCTGTATACAATAAAATATAAATATTTTGAAGCTTAATAAAAGTTAAATTATTCATTAGTACATTATTAATTATCTTGCTAATAGTTAATTTATAATGCACTAATGAATAATTTAGCTAATTTACCAAGGTAACCTACTTGCAGATGTTGTATGGAGAATCGCGCGTCCTTTTCCCTCAGGGCGCGCGATTCTCCATACAAATGTATTCCCCTTTTTCTTCCTGAATAATGCCTCTAGAGCAATTTTTTTTTTCATAAAGTCTAGGTCTGCTGTAAACACGTCCCTGTCATTTTCTGTTTTTCAGCAACTGATGAAAAGATAATATTATGACCTTCTAAAAATTACAAAAAATACCCTTTTTATGCCGCCGTGATTAGAGGACTTCCAGACAAATTAGAAAAGTTTTTAACATTAAAAAAATGATAGGAACCTAAACATACTCTTTCTTAAAATGTTAATGTAAAAAATTATTGAATTGGCTCAGTTTTCAAGGAGAGAAAAAAGGGCAACACGAAACGTCGATCTCGTCAAAATGTTTTGTGATAATTTCGGTTTGAGCTGCAGCTCTCCCTATCACACACTACGGGGGCAGACTTGAGGGAAGGCGACGGCAATAGTTTCTTCAAATACCTATTTTTCAAGTTCCTCGCAGGCCCCGTCCCCTCTTAATAAACATTGCCTAAAGTTAAGTGACGTTTAAACCTCAAAATGTATCTATCGTTAAACAGTCGCTAATTATTATTTTAAGCAACGTTTATAAATAAACCCCTAATGCATAAAGTATAGTTTCGACCCATTTTATTATAATAATTAAACAGATATTAGGAAAAAAATAAAATTGTAATCGTTCTTACTCCTAAAATTGGTAAATTGATCTTTTTTACCTGCAGTAACATTGAGGTATCATAAATATAAATATATTAGAAAATAACATAATAAATAAGAAATTTTTTTTTTTTATAAAAATGACTACTTATGTATTATAAAATTATTAAACTTTTGGTCTACCTATTTTAGCAAATGCAGTCAGTATATCAACAAAAAAACATTTATTAAATTAATAACTGGTGAGCTAATATCGATGACGTTTATCAATTACAATTATTATAATTTCAAGCCATTTATCACTAAGAAGTTTTGACGGGCCCACTTCAAAACTTTAGCACACCTATCAAAACATTGTAAACTCGAAGCTTTATGGAAATTATTGAAATATTGATTTCTCTGACATATTTGTTCGACAAAGTGTATAATTTGCCGTGATATGTTGTTATTTTAGTGGTACACAAATGTGACAGACATAACATCACGTTTGTTCAGATATTATTTGTTAGTCACTCAAACCATGGAAACTCACTACCTACTTAATGTATCTCAATCAATCAACTCAGCCTATCTCAGTCCACTGCTGGACAAAGGCCTCTCCCAGACTGCGCCACAGCACCCTGTCCTCCGCCTTCCGCATCCAGTCTACCCCAGCCGCCTTCTTTAGGTCGTCCGTCCATCTAGCTGGGGGGCGTCCCACACTACCCATGCCGATACGGTCTCCACTCCAGGACTCGTCTGCTCCACCGGCCATCGGTCCTTCGACAGACATGGCCAGCCCACTGCCACTTCAGTTTGCTTACTCTGCAAGCTATGTCGGTAACTCCAGTTATTTTATGGACTCCGGACAAAATGTAAAGCATCCGACTATCAGCCTTTGGTAGATAAAGTTTTTTATCTAGGTGCAACTGGTGTACAGATAAGTCTAGGTTTGCACGAAGTAACGCAACCCCTTTTATACTAGCAGCAGGTTTCACCCGCATAAGTGTCGATCCCGTTCGAAAGACACGTGGCGCCATCTATCATCATAATAACGTTATTGTTGTTTTCCTAGGGAACAGCACTTTTTTCAGGGTGAAAGGTACCCAATGTCCGTTTCTGTACACCTGACAACGTATATGCAAAATTTCAGGATGATCGGTTCAGTGGTTTAGGCGTGAAAAGGTAACAAACAAACTTACTTTCGCATTAATTATATACCTATATATTAGTTAGGATTGCAATGGAATGACGTTGTAGGGACTGGCTCGTTGCTAGATTAACGACCCTTGCTTGCTTAGTATGAGGTCCAGGGTTCGATTCCCGGACCGGGTAAAGTGTTATTGGATTTTTCTATCTGGAAATTCTCAGTAGCAGCCCGGAGTCTGGATTTGTGGTCGATTTTAAGCAAAAGGCTCGCCCAAATTAGCCTACATGACCTAAAGCGAGTCGGACTGCATAGAAAAGAAAGAGAAGCGCGATGACACTACACTGATAATTTATTGCAAAATATGAAGCAATTATCTATTTACAAAAAGTCTATTGTTTGGACAAAAAAATTAAAACACTAGTGCTTTAGTATATTGCTTGTTGAATAATCTGACAAAAAATCAGAATGATTGTATGTATATTAGTAGGTATGGTTTTTAGTGTAGTTTTTTATTGTAGAAAGTTTTTAGAGGTATTTTCATGATTTTTTTCTATCGTATCTAATTAGTTGTATTATGTTTTCAACATACTATCTACGTAGCATATATCCTGAAGAATATCATATTCTATTCTGATTTTGTTTACTGTAGCCGATCATATACTTAGCTTGAGACTAGACGGCGTTGTGTGATAGTTGTGGAATATTATTATTATTATTATATACTTTTAGTGCTTCTAAAACTTGCATTTTTTGCATGTCTCGCTCAGCAGCACCCGCGGCCGTGGCGGCGTTGACGGCAGAGCAAACCTTATTTTTATCCTGACTAACTTGTTACCGTAGTTTCTTGGATTATTTTGTACATTCAGGGAAATGAATCGTTAAGTCATTTACACTAGGCATTTCCAAAAAAGTCAGAGACTTTCAGAATCAACAAGTTTTGTAAGCGTTTTTTTGTTTAGGTCCTTTAATTCCCTTAAACATAACTGCCGAAATGTGGGTATACTTACAGATGCATCTCTGCCTAACCTTTCAGGGAGTGCAAGCATGACTTTATGGTAAAGAATGACAAGAGGGCTTGTAGTTTAAGTTCTAAGTCTCATTTCTCTCTCCTCCTAGAGTCGAAAAGAATAAAGCATTGTTCCAAAAGCTCAACTTAGAAAATTACAACTCTTGCAAGATTAGTTTCCTCAACTTGTAATCACCTGGGAGAACACAAAATCATGAAATATTTATGAAGACGTTACTTGAAATATTATGAAACTTACAACTGTGTCAAATGTTGTTCTTGTTAATTAAAAATGTTTACCTATACCTATTAGGTACTTAGATATAATGAACATTCACAGTCGCTCCATGTAAAATATTGGTAGTCAGTTGCATCCGGTTAGACTGGACGCCGACCCCAATATTCTCTCATCTAAGTACTATTCCACCAGTAGTATTTTCGGGAGAGACATCACTTGAAACCTAAGCCGTCACACTTTCACGTCTTAGTCCATATCTTGAAAATTACTGAATCGATTTTGATGAAACTTGCACTGTTCCCTAAGTTGAAGTAAATGTAAGTCAATAAAAAAAGAATGGTCACGATCCAATTAATAGTTACGGAGATATGCGTGGACAAACATACATACGTCTATAAAATTTTGTATATTTGTTTGGAAGCCCTAATAGATTGTCATTATGTGAATATAATGCAATTCCAATAATATTACATACATACGTATCGAATTGATAACCTCCTTTTTTTTGAAGTCGGTAAAAACATTAAAATATCTAAAATCTCTTCGCTTATAACAAACAATCTCGATGCTTTGTCAAGTAGTATAAACAGTGCGAAGCAGGGGCGGGTCGCTAGTATGTATAATAGACGGGAGTGTAACATAAAATGCAGCTGCGTGCCATATCGTGTTGCACGTTACACGGTTCTATTACGAGTGACATGTTACGGCTTGCGATACGGACGTCCTAATTACATATTCTTGTTACTCGCACGCCTGCTTGTCGACGAGAAATGAAATGAAAAATAGAATGAATGAAAAATAAAATGAATGAAACTTCATACGCATAAATGTTTCATAAAAAATATGTTTTTTTTACTTTTTTGTTTCCATACAGGGCTAGATAATTATAAGACAAATTGATATAATTTTTATTTTGAACGTACATCATCAAACAGTGGAGTAATCGCCAAACTACGTTTGTATGGAAGTATGATCGGCTTGTATACCCTTAAGGACTCGTTTTAAAACCTCAATGACCTATCACTTTGCCAGGGACTTCGTCTGGATAGATTACCCCAAGCAGTTCTCAACACCCCATTCCACCATTTTTTGTACACATATACAGAGAATTCTAATTTAAATTTCTTTATTAGTGGTTGTAATCAATCATAGCATTTGTTTATATATTTTATTGATATTTTCGATAGATTATTTTATATTTTGTGAATGTGAGATCGTTGTAGGCCTTGTAGGCTATAGATTTGTAAACCATTTTATAATTTATAAAGTACCTACCTGGTACTTGTTGACACGCCTACGCTGTCTTCTACACCTATTTATTGCACCTAACTTGAAACTACTAACTAACTATTGTAAAAGCCAATTATTTTTAAAAGAGTAACCGTGGAGTTTCTTGCCGGCTGTTCTCCTTAAGAAACGACCAATTGGAACCGTGCACCTAGCTTCTGACTTTATGTAAGTGCCCCTGTAGGTTTATGTTTTAATTTTGGTTTTATTTATTTAAAAAATAATCCATAGCTTTGTATGTCCTTCAGCAGTAGTTCAAGCTATCTCTATACAAAATTTCGTCAAAATCTGTTTAGCCGTGAAAACGTAACAGACAGACACTTTTACATTTTATGATGATAAGTAAGTATTATTATAAATTAGATATTTCTAGTGTGATTAGAACCATGTAAACTATATTTAAAATAATATTTAAAATTCAGACTATGATCATGTTAACGGTTGTCGTCATAAGCACACAGATAGCGATGGAAAATTGTACCTCCTCTACATACTATGAAACCAGAAGTACAGTAAAGATATGAATTAATTTATTTATACTGTGCCAGAAGCCTGGGATGTTATTATTTATACCTTCATCGGGAAATCATCAAATGACCCCTCTCGCTCTGGGTGGAGCGGAAGGGACTAAAACCCACCCGTGTTCCTTCCTTAGCCCTTTATGTTCCGGGCCAGCGGTAACCCTTTCGGACAATCCCGCTGACCCGGCAGGCTTCGGCCCTATGGGGCCCCTTCTCGATGCTGACATCTCTTTGAGGCGCGCGTGGAACACGTACGCGCCGTCCGGCACGGGCCTGGTCCTGATCGGACGGTGAGCTACCCATTATTTATAGCTTGACATACTTTTATGAATAATAGACATTTCCCTTTCAATCTGCGAATAGCGTGGAAATCTCAGGCTTTTATTACTAGCTAGAGTAACAGCGTTACAACGATTGCAATATGATTTTAAATAGTTGTCCCCACTAAATACAGATTACTCAGTGATCTAGCTAACAGAGCAGCACTTCACCCAACAATAATAATTGTACACCATGTAATTAATAATACATATTTTGTTAGTTACAAAACCTTTATGTGCCTAAATAATTATTATCCATACTAATATTATAAATTCGAAAGTAACTCTGTCTGTGTGTCTGTATGTTACCTTTTCACACCTAAACCACTGAACGGATTTCGATAAAATTTGGCAAATAGATAGATTGCATCCCGGGGAAGGACATAGGATAGTTTTTATCGACATACCTCGCGGGCGATGCAGGAAGCTAGTTTATAAATAAGCGACATATTTAGGTAAGTTTAGCATAATAAGCCCACTGCTGGGACACAGGCCTCCTCTCTGTGAGAGGGAACAGGCCACAATCCACCACACAGGCCCAGTGCGGAAATGTGGATGTCATTGTCTTAGAATTTTTGGTTCCAAGACGTGACGGCTTCCTAACGATGTTTTTATTTACCGTTTAGAAAGCAGTGGTGATGAAATTTAAATAGTTTACACAAAGTAAAGTACCTGCTTGGGTTCAAACTCACGACCTCCAACTCGTAAGTCGTGGCCGTGGCCACTGAGCCACCGCTGCTCCCTTCCTCCCAAGTTAAGTTTATCGATAGTAAAATAAACTATATGCCAAATCACAGCTCTTATTCCCGACAACTGTTGCTTCTTGCATAATATCACACTAATATTATAAAGGCGAAAGTTTGTGAGTGTGTATGTGTTTATATATTTGTTACTTCTTCACGCTCAAACGACTGGAAAATTTTTGTATGGACGTAGCTGACACCCTGGATTAACATATAGGCTACTTTTTATCCCAATATTCCCACGAGATCAACACTTATGCTGGTGAAACCGCGGGGCGCAGCTAGTTAGTAATAAATTCGTCAGCTAATTTGCAAACGGATGCAAGCCTTAATATTTTATGTCATAATGCAGCTTTGGCAGGAGTTTTTAATATGTTTTTGTCATTTTAGTTGTTTAGCTTGTAGTGGCTTTATTAAAAACGGAGGTAACAAAAAACTCATTAGATTTTGCTACATTAAAACAACTTAGTTACTTAATATAAACTAGTTTAAGTGGAGTTTTCAATTAGTATTATGTTTTGGTATTATGTAGCCGTTTATCGTAATCCTTTGTGGTCATGAAATGCATATTTTATCACGAATTTTCACACAATATTTGTTGCTTATTGGAGAAAGAATGTAATACATGAAATAAGAATAAACGTATTGAACTGGATACGTGGAAGGATGGATTAGTTCATATAATGCGGGTATTCTCACAAGTATTCCGTTTATCGTATTTGCTTGAATTTTCCTGAAGCAATTTTTGCTGCAAGCAATGAATTTTAATAAACCTTTCGTTATTTTGTGATAAAATGAAAAATCGATAGAGAAGACAAACGAGTGTTTACTTTTATTAATGAAAGTTAGCTTCTTTAAATTTGATGATTTTATTCTGAACTTCCAATCAATCTGCCTAGTGTTTTCCCAACTCGGGGTCAGCTTGCAGTCTGACCGGATGCAGCTGAATACTAGTATTTTATATGGAGCGATCGCCTATCTGGCTAAATAAACTATTTATATCAATCAATCTTCAATTTCAAGTTATCATTAGGACACGGATTTGTGAAATAGGCGTAATTTAATTATTTATTATATTCTTTAGTAAAAGTAAGTAATTTGTGAAGAAATGACTTGTTATGAGCATGAACGTTTGGATTTCGAAATATTATTTGTTTCAAACACTTTTATACAGGTAATTCGGCACTTAAAAACAACGTTTAGCGCATCTTTTACTTTAGAAAAAAATTGGATCCGTAATTTAAATCTTAAAGTAACTTTTAAAACTTTTATCGAGACACAAATATTATTCGAATTTTTAAATAAATCATATATTTCTTCTTTATATCACAAATAACGCGAATAACCCAATCAAAAGACAGCAATAAATCGGAAAAAAACACTCGAAAAAAATACCTCAAAAATCTTAAACATTTCCTAAAAAAACTTTCTAAAAATATTAGTAAACTTACCTTTAACTGAATGAAAGTTTGACGTGACTTCGTTATTTCACCACTGGTTGTGCTTGTAAGTGATCAGTGCATGGCCTGTGCCCTTAAGGTGTAGCTAGCGAGTGTGCTTGGGCGGGAAAGAGCCGTGCTTTTAAACAGTTACCATAGACCTTTGGCTGCATAGAGCGGCGCTGCGTGGGATGAGTGACGTCAGAGAGGGGTATTAAAACATTTGCTTGTATTGTATTCTTGATGATAATGTGTGTTGGTGTAAGTCTGAGTCATTATTTTCAGGTAGGTTTTTGTTTTTTTTTTTTTTTAATGAAGACTTAATGTGATTACTGTGTGCTGGTGTGTGACTCATTTGTGAAGGTGTATTTTTTTGTTTTTAACCGACAAAAAATCGAAGGAGGTTCTCAAGTCGACGCGTATATATTTTTTTTGTAACTAACATAACTTTTTACAGAGTAGTCCGATTTTGATAATTCTTTTTTTTCAGTTAAAGCTTGTGGTTTGATATTTTTGTACAGGGTGGCGGGACATCGACGCATAACCTGTTTCCTTGGACTCAGGACATAATTCCTGCGTTAAAATTTTTCGTCGGTTATTTAAAAAAAAAGAGATCAAACCATTATTTAGTTAATTTATACTCAATCTTATTAATCTCTTTCAAAGCTCATTTACACCACCTATTTGTCTATGCCCACAGTTAAACATTAGGTAATTATGTAACTAAGGGCTGATTTTTCAATCGACCGATAATTTTTATTCGTGGAATAAAATTGCCATCTGACAGTTTTTATATGGAAGAACTGCCAAAAATTCAAAATAGTTCCTCCGATAAAGTTATCTGGCGTTGGAAAAATCAGCCCTTAGTAATATAAAAGTACCTAAGTAAGTAAGTTCACAAAAAGGCGTTGTTTAATTTATAAACAGAATAGGATACCTAATTGAATACATTTTTTTAAAGATGTCATTTAAACTAACGAATGTGGTCTTAGATTAGACGATTTGAAAATAATAGATAAGTACTAAAAAAAGCTAAAACTATAGAATTATACCACAGACCTACCTATTTAAATAACTTTACGTCATTCAAGAAATTGCATTCAAAACTAAATCAAGCATTTCTATTCGTTATTCTATACAGATTTCTTTGATAAACAAATATTCAGATTCAAAGACATTATAATAAAAAACTTCAACTTCATTCCAGCTACCAACACACGAAAATGGTTCTTAGATCTTAAGCATTACAAATGCTAAACAATAACTTACGAATAAAATAAAAAATCGCATAATAAATTCGAAAACGAAAAACCTATAAAAAGATACAAAAGCATTGAAAAATATCACATCTATACTATGCCTCGATCTACGTTCCCGCCCAACGTTCGTCGGCCACTCGCAACACAGATTTCAACCTCAGCGAGCGAATGAGACGGCACTACGTCACTCTATGTCCGTCCCCCTTACACCCAAATTGACGCCTGGTTATTAAAACGTGCAATCAGTTGATTGTGGGTAGTTTTTACCACTTTATTAGACTAGGAAGCAATCAAGCGGCATTTTAATTATGAAAGCGATGTGTTTACATGTAGCACGTAGCAGTGATTACTAAACACTCGTAGCCGCGTAGCACTTGCGTAGTAGTGTGTAGCGCGGGTTCATCTGTTGTTTTTTTTTTAAGTTAGATGCATTTACGTATATTATAGTAATGATAATAAAATGTGTGAATTAGTAAGTTATAATAATAAATGAAGCAACAATGAATAAGAGTTATAAATGAAAACAATAAATTAAATTTCGCATACTTATTCTTCATCATCTGCCTAGCTTTTTCCCAACTATGTTGGGTTCGGCTTCCAGTCTAACCGGATGCAGCCTGAATACCAGTATTATTAGGGATCCATTAAGTATGCGGAAAATATTATTGCAGCTTAAACATTAGGCAAATATCAGGTGTAGTATAAGCGAAATATAATGTAACTTTTGAGTTCATTTGATTAATAAAATAGGTATTGATTTTGACATACGCAGCAATTGTAGTATACACCTACGTATAGAAAAACTAAAATAATGATACACAGAAAAGGCAAAGTTAGAATAATTCGTATGTATCAATTCAGTTCCCACATTCAACTGGATAACAATCAGTAGTTTCTTGTTTTTGCCCAGCGATCTCTTTGGTGTTGGCCGTCGAATGAAGTTATAAGATTAGCATATACATGCTGGTGATTTTAACTAAACTCCCTCGTTGGTCCAGTGGTCGCAAGTGCGACTCCTGATTATGGGATCCTGAGTTTGATCCCCAGGTTATTGAGTTTTTCCTTACAAAATTCTTAGTACTTACTTACTTAATTAGCACCCGCTTAGACTCGTGGAATGTGGGTAGATACACTTCTGCTTTACCCCTTTGCCTTCGAGGAACGCAGGTAACGTCTATGTTTTGTTGTCCCATAAATTTTTTACTTTTAGGTTTTGGTTCAAAAATATTTATTCTCAAAAAATAAATATTAAGTTCGTCACAGAGGTCATGGTAGCACTGTAGCAGTCATGAAACAATGCATTCAGCTTTTAGGAAGGGTGTTATTTGTAATTAAATATGCGCTAATGGAGTTTTGAATTCATTAAATGATTCTATTTTTAAGGTTCCGTACCTCAAAAGGAAAAACGGAACCCTTATAAGATCACTACGTTATCCGTCTGTGTGGCCGTCTGTCAATACCCTTTTTCTCGAAACGCGTGCAGTTATCAAGTTGAAATTACTTAATATAAAATTCTCAGGGCTTCTCTTCAATCCCTTGAAGCAGTGAAATTCAAACTTCTAAGTCAAAGCAATCAAAACAAAACCTTTATGCGTTCTAGAATCATGAAATTTGGCAAGAACCAATGTCATGTAGCACAAGTAAAGGAAAAAATCCGAAAACCGTCACTTTTCCATAACAGATTGGATCTTATGTTACAAATCTAACTTAGAAAGATGTATTAATAATTCTAATGATTATAATTCTTTAAATATGTACCTGTTATTGTCGCGAATCATATTTTGATCAAGATACAACCTGACACTGACCTGCAAATTGCAAAAAACGTAAGAAAATTTGAATTTCGCGGTCTTCCACTACCCAGTCACTTTAATGTGGATGATTGCAAAAGACACCCACACAGGAACCGAACATTTTGAATTGAATTGGGATCAATCATGTTTGGGAACGTCGTGGGTAAACTGTATAGTATACACGTACAATGAGCATCAACTTTGGCTTATTAAGTCAACCATCCTGGTAATAACGCTTAAAACTTTGCAAAAAGAAATTGTAGAATGTTAAAAGCATTTATTTTTATTTTTCATCCGCACTTTACACAGATTACTAGCTACCGAGATTTTCAGATTACGCCAAAACTTTGCGAACAGTAAGAGTTTCAGTAAATACTGCTTTTTCCTGATTTTTCTACGTGCATTTGAGAATCTGCTAACATAATGATCGTTATAATAAATATTCCTATGTATAGAAGACAAACATTTTTATTTTATTAATCAACTAGCTGACCCCGCGGTTTCACCCGCGTAAATGTCGACCCCGTGGGAATCTCGGGATAAAATAGCCTATACCTATGTTAATCCAAGGTGTCAGCTACCTCCATACAAAATTTTATCAAAATTGGTCCAGCTGTTTGAGCGTGAAGAAGTGACAAACATATAAACACACACAGACACCCCCACTCACAAACTTTTGCCATTATAATATTAGTGTGATATAAGCAGAACGATTACATTTTGAAGATATGTTCCTTGGAGATGAATCGACAGTGTTTTTTACATAAATTCCACCCCTAAGCGGGCGTGGTTTAAGTTAGTATCCAACCGAAGTCGCGGGCTACAAACAGTGTGTCTCAATACTAAAGAAAAGAAAGAAAGGAAGAAAAATACAAACAGTAAAAAAGGAGCATTTAAAACTATAGTTTACAGTTTATTTCTATCATAAAAGTACAGACGCCAGCACATCAAGCTACTACAATCTGTCAAATGTCTTTAATAGAGTTTCAATTTTATGGCTAAAGTATTAGGTTAAAGTTGATTTGGAAAATTTGACAGTTTCGGGAAGCTTGATGTGCTGGTGTCTGTACATAATGCAAAGTTACCTATATCCGTAATACAGGCAGACAAAATCACGGGCAAAAGCTATAGTTAGATAGGAAACTACATAGAACGAATGTATTCTAACCGCAACACAAAGGAAACTAGATGTTACTATTATGACGTCATCATTTATCACACAGAGTGGCTACTCTCTGTCTGTCTACCGTCATTTGTAACTCGTATGAAAGTATGAACTGCTTTTGTACTGCTGTCTTGATGGACGAGTGTTAGATGTGTTTTATGTAGCTACACTTCGTCCTAAACCTAAACTTAGAAAACATCTTGAAATCCGTGAAGAACAATATCACGTGAGTTTACATTAGATCATCATACCTGCAACGCCATCTATCGCCGTAAACATAAACTACAAACGAATCTCTCGCCCAGTCATGTCCAGGGATATTATTATACCTTTCTGCCTACCTCAACATTGAAAGCGTAAAGATTCCATAAAGGGCACAAAACGGAAACCATTATGAAACTATTTCTTACAATAACAAACGAAATACACATTTCCTTTCACGTGGCGCATCAAAAACTGTTAACATTTACTTATGTAATACTCATACTCAATAAGTGTTTTCTCTGTCCGCCATTTGCATTTTAGGTCTTATTTCAGTTATCGTATTGCTCTTATGTTTGGCATTGGAGTACCATTACGCTCATGCCTTTTGGGGGTAAGCAAAGATTATTTGATTCTTGAGATGTTCTAAAACCTTTGCGCTGAACGTCGATATTGAGTAGATTGGCCTTTTTTGGAATTTTAATTAAACTGTTTGTTTCAGGCATAAAGGGGTTTAATTATAAACGATGACTATTCGAACGTCAAAAATTTATTGTTAAAAAAAAACAGTCGGTAATCACTGCTTAACTCTCTATGGACCTTTGAAGTCAGAACCAGGGGGCCTAAAAATGCCACTTGGGCAGAATCATGAAAGGATAACATCACGAATCATAATGGACAGTTAACTGTTACCTAAATTAATCGTATGAAATCCCATTGATGAAGGGTTTTCTGTTATTTTTTTTGTCTGTGCTAAAATACCAATCAATCCAATCCAAGTTCAATCCCAATCTCTTTGATTATACCTACGTAGTGCAGGGAAAAAAATAAAAACACGGACTGTCTTCGCCATAATAAGATTCATAGTGTTATCCTTTTTTGATTCTGCCAAAGTGGCCTTTTTCGGCCCCACGTACAGTTCGCGTCAAAGAATTTTGCCGCTCTGAAGTAGGCAACAAGTCACTGCGCAGTAGTTAATCCTATGAATACAACAGCAGCGCGCATGACGCGGATTGGTGCGGCTAGGAAAGAGCCTAGCTTCAGAGCGGCAAAGTTATTTGACGCGAACTGTACGGGAAAATAGAAGTCGTAATGCATAGCGTGATATGCATGGGCCTGCGTCGCCTGAAATAAATAAATAAAATAAATAGCTGGAATCCGTGATACGAGAAGCAAAGACAGTCGTAACAGTCGTAATGTACCTACAGAAGGCAAGTTGGTTTCTAGCGCTGCCACAGAATTTGTTAATATGTTGTATTGGGCTATGATAAACCTATGGTTAGTTTAACCACATTAGGTATATGTAGCTGTTAAACCTAAATTAATTGCAAAATGAACGCTGAATTCTGTGTTCACTTCACCTGTACACTTCTATGTATAAGTCCTAGGAAGTGGGACTGTATTTATTCTCTGCGGCCTGCCCCACCGTCTAAGTACAGGTAGCTTTACACCTTGTTAAAATGTCTTAAGTTGTAACTTAAATGTTAGTTTATGTAAGTTTGGCGAGTTGGCGTTACAGTTGAATTCAGGAAATGCAGTGTTTACATTTTGTCTCCGCGACTATACGTTTGTTTGCTGACATTCTCATCCTCCTTTTTTCAGATCCTGAAAAACGAATGTAAAGGCGGATACAGACATTGCGAGGCTTGCGCAGCGCACGGCACTCATCGCATGATTCGCAATGTGTGGACGTGCTTGCACATGCCTCACCACGAATATGAACGCCTCGCAATGTCTGTATCCGCCTTAAAAAGCAGCCAACATCCACATTTATTTCCTGATCATGAAAATAGAACTTTCCCCACAATTGGTTGCCAATTAATTCATTTCACATGAAAATTCCAACCTCATTGATTGCAAACCTCATCGGCTATTTAAAAATCGAACAATAAGAATCGCGCCAATTTGTTTTATTTTTCGCCCAGAAACGTGCTTCGCAGCTGCTCTAGTTTAAGATTTTTCTTTATTAAAAGTAGACAAATAATAATCACGGAGGGGTAGAATTGAATGAACACTGCTTTTAATTGCATAATGGGCAAGTCGTGTTGATCTCATAACGCAGATTGGTCTTATTGAAATCAGCACGTAGTGAAGGAAAGGAAAACAAGACGGTAAGTATTTTTAATCTTAATAATGCAGTAGCAAGAATGAATTTCTAAATAATTCCGGCTTCCTCTGTATTTTGTTGGTAATTTGCATCGCATTACCAAACGGACGACTCGTTACAGGATAATGCATGATAATTGTTAACAAAAGTTTCGTTGGCGGCCATTTTTGTGCTAATTCCACGTGAGAATTCCGAGAGTTTCAAACTGATTCGTAACGACATTCTAAATTTTATACCATTGAAATTTAGCAACACTTTCTAACTTAAAAATGTCAATGGCATACGACTGAAAATGAATACCATGGAATTTTTGTAATAACCCCTAGTAGTTAAGTGCGAATGTACAGTCAACAAAGGAGATAAGTATACAGGAGCGTCGGATTTAGTTGAAGTTTATTAAGAAACCGATGGATGTTCTCGAATAAAATTTAATTTTATTAATAGAAAACAAACATCTCATTTATTAAATTAAATTTCAGTCCAGAACATCCATCGGTTTCTTAGTAAACTTCAGCTATATGTATCTGACGCTCCTGTATACTTATCTCCTTTGTTCAATGTACCTATCTATAGTTTATCTAAATTTTTATTCAAACTTAGACATATGCTTGAACAGTCATTGTTTGTCTGACTGCATCACCCGGTTGAAAAGAAAATGCCGCAGGCAATAAGGCCTTTGTACAGTATTTTTTTTACTTGTGCATAAAGCTTTAATAAATAAACAGTCGATGGTTGGAAAAACAATGGAGGTAAATAAAAGAGTTATATGACAAATTGTGCCTACAACATAAAAAAACCTTAATTTATTCGACGTAATCATCCATATCATATATTGCCGTTGTTGTCAGAGATCGCACCGTGTTGACGTCACCATAGCTGTTCTTCTGGTTGCCATTCACCATGTCTAGCAGATCCACCTTCTGCATGGTGACCCTCACTAGATCCTTTAATATCTTCCTAATGTCATTATCCTGGGCTATCAGGCCTTTAATCTTTTCTTTTGTGAACCCTGAGAAGTCTCTTCTGGTTGGGAGAGGAGGCTGCATAAGACCTTCCATATTATGGTTTTGTGGGGGGAACCGTAGCTTCTTCTTTCTTCTTTGTATTATTTGTGGTTGAACTGCCATCCCTCCCATTCCGGGGGGGTTGAAGTTTGTAGGAGGTTGCATGGACTGGAGTCGTTGGATGTTGTTGGATGGCCCGCTCTGCATGTGTGACGTAGCTGGCTCGCTGCCACCACATTCGTTCCCGCAGGTCAAGGCGCAGCACATCTTCGGGAAGGGGCACTCGGGCTGCTTCGGGGGCGGCGGCGGGGGGGGCTCCGCGTACATCAGAGGCATCGCTTTCGGTTTCACCTCCGGTTTGGAATTGCGCTGGCAATCTTTATAGTATAGAAGGTTTTCTATGCTTCCTTCGTCTGATGACGATGCTTTATGTTTCCTCGACCTTGACTTTGTGCATGATTGTGTGATGTAAAGTGTTAATACTAACTGAAACAATAATATACAGGATGAAATTGAGTAGGTGCGCCAAATTAAAATATCTTATTCAACGTGTTCTTTACTATATTTAGAGCATGTCAATGCACATAATCGTCCCTCGCATGACTAAAATTCCTATCTCATTTTTCAATTTTTTTAGCTGATTGAGTTAGGACCTCTACATTTTTCTATTCGTGATTCTTTACATTTTTCACTAACCGTCGTATCTCTACGTCATTTGGTTCTCAAAATATAAAAATTTTGAAAAGCAAGAAAATGTAAAGAATCACGAATAGAAAAATGTAGTTGTCCTAACTGAAATCAACTAAAAAATGGGATAGGACTTTTAGTCATGCGAGTGGCGAAATATGCGCGTAGGCTGTAAGCGAGCGATTTGGCGATTTTCTTTTTTTTCGTACTAACGCGAATAGTCAAAATTAGCTAAATACCGCTGGTTCAACGCGTTGCCAACTTGCTTCATGTTGTGAACTCTGCGATGAATGTATTGCTTAACGGGCGCGCACTAAAATTGATACTTTATATTTTTTTGTTTTGATCATTTTGAAAACAATTTTTTTTTACTTGAACCACGATAATTCTTGTCTATTTGGACTATAACTTAAGGCAATAACTTAGTTTGCACTATTTATGATGATAATTACACGATTTACCTATTTCAAGAATTTAGATTTGGGAAATGACAATATAACAATGAAATGAAATTATTTGAAATGATGAAATGATTTTATTTTTTGTAAGTAGGTTTGTACAAACACTTTTACACGTCAATCATGTTTTTTTTTTAAACTAGATAAAGTCGGCGTTTCCTATCTGACTACTCTGAGAAGAAAGGCCGAAACAAACTCAAAGGTCACAGTCTCTTTTAAAGTCCAGACATAATCTTGGTCAGGTTATATGAAGACCATGTAGATCGATGTCTGAGGTGGTCTTTTGAGGAAAGAACCACACAGATTGAGAGGACCTGTCCAGTCAGTGCACGCATTTGTCAAAAATCGTGCAGCTCAACTCAAGACTTAAGGAGCTCAACGATTCGACGAACAAGAAAGGACATTTGGGTAGGCCACATAAATTACTCAAACTGCCAGACCATGAAAAAAAAACTAACAGAACAGAGAGAATAATAAAAAAAGTATATATGTAAAATGACCCACATCGTCTTCACATTCACAATGAAAAAATAATATAATACTTTACAAAGTAAGCTATGATTATGTATGAATCAGGAACGAGGAGATCCGCAGGAGAACCAAGGTAACCGAAATAGCCCGAAGAATTGCCAAACTTAAGTGGCAGTGGGCAGGGCACATTGCTCGCAGAACAGATGGCCGATGGGGCCGAAAGGCTCTGGAGTGGCGACCGCGTACCGGAAGACGTAGCGTTGGAAGGCCTCAAACAAGGTGGTCCGACGACCTTGTGAAAGCAGCAGGAACCTGTTGGATGCGAGAAGCACAGAACCGGTCGAAGTGGAGGTGCTTGGGGGAGGCCTATGTCCAGCAGTGGACGTCTTTCGGCTGAAATGATGATGATGAATGATTATGTAACAGTTACTGCACCTCCTATTCCGATTTGGCGCAAGTTTTTAATTTCGTCCTGTCTAACGACTATATAAACGTACTGTTACAACATTTCAAAATAACTGTGGTCATCATTGTTCAAAGATCACATCTTGGAACAACGTTTCCAGATATTTTTGATTGACATTTTTATAACTGGACCCCGCAGCAGTCATCCATCATAATTTTTAGGAAAGCGAAATGTTTTTCATATGATGTTTTCAGTTTTAAAGAGTAGTAAGTTAATCTATTGCTACTATCACACTTAATTATTGTCTCACCATTTACAACGAAACACAAAATCAAATTCTACGAAGTAGACCCATACTCCAAATTATACAATACTAGCTTCTGCCCGCGACTTCGTTCGCGTGAAATTTCTTGTTTCCCCGACCCACCCCGTCGCATCTCATCGCCTTAGTGTTTGCTTAGCGTTCTTTCTGACTTTTTTTCTTTTTGCTCGGCTCCTAAGGGTCATAGCGTGATGGTAAATAGCCTATAGCCTTCCTCAAGAATTAGGCTATCAAATACAAAAAGATTTTTTTAAATCCGACTGGTAGTTCCAGAGATTACCCCCTACATACGAACTCTACCTATTTATAATATTAGTATAGACATAAATAAAAATAATAGTTTCTATAAATTATGGAGTTTCTTGCCCGTTCTTCTCCATAGAGATCTACGTTTTGGAATGGGCAACTAGCTTCAACTTTCTGACTAATGACAGACTATTTAATTTTGACAATTCAAAAGTGCGTACAAGGTTTAATTGAAATAAATGCTTTGAGTTTGAGTTTATGCTGTAAATACTTAATAAATATGAAAACGTCCTCAAGATACTCACAATTTGTAAAAAATCCATTGTTCTCCACAGTTCACATTGATGCAGGCTAGCACATACCTTATCGACACACTGGTGGTCGGAGGAAATCGGACTCGCTGTGTTTTGTAAACATAACTGCCTATTTGTAAGGATCGCCTATTTGTCTTACGTGCTCCGCGTATAGGCCTGTGAATACTTGGACAAATGTGACCTTTCTGGACGGAATGAACTTGGTTTAATTTTTTTTTTTTATTGTTTGTTTTGTATTTGTACTTTTAATATATTTTTAAGATACTTAGAAGTTTTTTTTTTTATTATTTTTAGATAATTTTTAAAACTAAGCCTTAGTGTAAAGGTTTAAAAAGTGATACAGGGAGGAAATGGCTAGAGGTAACTCGGAGAGGTACGGTTACTGATTTTAAATCGAAAAGGAGGAAAAGCATCTCTAGTACGTACATTTTCATTTTCGGTACGGTATGTAAAGAAGTTATTTTTTTAAACATTTTTTCTCTAACAATCGATCGTAAAATTGAACTGTTCCATTGTCAGGAATCAGCGAAGAAAAGGGCAAAAAAAAAATTTTTTTCTTAGAAATTTCACAAACAGCGTTTCATTCAGGAGTTTTATTACGTTTTTCTCCAAATTTGTAGCACTTTTTTGTACTGTGTAATATATTTATGTAGATCTAACTGTACCTATATAAAAATTCTACAGAACATTAGAAGAAAAATAAATTCTTACTTCGCAGACGTGATAGGCTTTTTTTTATCCTTTATTAAAAAGAACCAGGTTCTTAATAATTAATTACAATCTAGCTTATAAGACTAATAAGAAATTTTAATCTAACTTAATTTATTACGTGATAATTATAGAGACCCATCACGTTTGCGGAGTATCGCAAACTAATTTAATTTTGACCCTGTAAAAACAGGAAAGGTATGGAAATGGCTAAAAAAGCATGATGCATGTAAAAATTGAATCTGAATCACCGGTCCCATATGATGCACTAACCCCCTTACTAATAAACGTATTACCTATATCAGATGAAAATATATGCTTTTATTCTGCAAAAATCGTTTATGTATTGTACCTACATTTGTACCCCGAGATAATGTACGAACAAGTAAAAATAGCGTCGAAAAATTCATCCCCATCGTTGTCGACTGGTAATGTACCCAAGAGACTGGCGGCATTACCACGTTGTATGGCAATGCTTAGCCTCTGGCCAAGGTAAAAGCCAGCCCTTGGGTCACGGGAAATGTCAACCAGCAGTTCGGCAGTTTCGAAGCCGCGGGCGGAAGCGCTAATTAACGCTACACAACGTTTATTAGTAAGGGGGTATATGCATAAGGCACAGTTATTCGAACAATAGTGATGATAAGTCCTCGGTGAAGTACAAATAACTACACAACCTTATCAGCATACAATAAAAATGATAAACTTAGCTTATCAACCTCATTATTCCTCACTCCAGTGTAAGTAGCCACTTGAAATGTATTAATTACACTGCTTTCATGTTATCATGGTGTTTTTGTACGTAAACTCGTTTAGATGTTGTTTTCGCAATGTACGATACAATATTTTTAGGGTTCCATACCAAAAGTATGTGGGACGATGGAAGGGCTATGCTTGGAGTTTCCCTGCGTGATCGAATCAGGAATGAGGAGATCCCCAGGAGAACCAAGGTAACTGACATAGCCCGAAGAATTGCCAAACTGAAGTGGCAGTGGGCAGGGCACATTGCTCGCAGAACAGATGGCCGATGGGGCCGAAAGGTTTTGGAGTGGCGACCGCGTACCGGAAGACGTAGCGTTGGAAGGCCTCCCACAAGGTGGACCGACTACCTTGTGAAGGCCGCAGGAACCCGTTGGATGCGAGAAGCACAGAACCGGTCGAAGTAGAGGTGCTTGGGGGAGGCCTATGTCCAGCAGTGGACGTCTTTCGGCTGAAATGATGATGATACCAAAAGTATAACAGCGTTGGGGTCGGCTTCCAGTCTAACCGGATGCAGCTGAATACCAATATTTTACATGGAGCGACTGCCTATCTGACCTCCACAACCCAGTTACTGGGTATGACTGGTTGTCAGACTTTCGGACTTCTTCTTCGTAACGACTGTCAAAGATCCACGAATGACAGCCGGGACCAACGGCTTAACGTACTTTCCGAGGCACGGAGGGGTCTCGGTATGTGAAGATGGTCACCTATCCACAGTCCAACCGCGGCAAGCACCGCTTAACCTGATCGATCGACCTGTGCGGCTGTTATTATTTAGTCACGGACCCCCCGTCTAATTACATATACTATTTTGGTTATGGAAGTGAAGTAAGTATAATAAAAAGGTTAGAACAGTCATACTATTTCAAGAAGACATTTATTATGTTACAAAGTGATGTAGACCTACGTAGCACTATTATAAGCCACTAATTCCTTCTCCAACTCCGACATTTTGATATTTTTCGCTTTCAGTCTCTTCCTGTAAAGTTGTACTTCAGCTAGCATATATTTATGTATTTCATTATAGTTGAGATTCCCTTGAATTATACCTTTCGCACTATTTTCTCTTTGGTCCTGGCAGTAGTTGTACCACCAGGGCAGGACCAAGTAGTGGTCTTCGGGCCTAAGGATCATTTCGGAGCAGAACTCGCTGTTAGGAACAAGAGAGTGGCGATTTTCCATGAAGTCTTTTGGGAGGACCTGTGCGTGCTTTTTTTCAAACGCTCGTCGGGCTGCTGATTTGGTGACGGGCAGTAGTCGGCAGTCGGTTACCGCCAGGTAAATGAAGGTGAAGAGACATAGTCGCTGGGGACAATGTTATAGTGTGTTAAACAAGTATTTTATGTAGCATAACATAGCCAGCCTATAATGTTCCCACTGCTGGGACACAGGCCTCCTCTCTTCGAGAGGGAGTGAGCTGTAATCCACCACGCGGGCCCAATGCGGGTTGGTAGACGTCACATGTCTTCGAATTTTTGGTTCTAAGACATGCCGGTTTCCTCACGATGTTTTCCTTCACCGTTTTGAGAGCAGTGCTGATTAAAATAATTTACACAAAATAAAGTGGTTACATAGGTATTTAGATAAAAACGTACCAACATTAATGTCGTCTACAACGAAGGTGCTGTGAATAATTTCTAATATCAAATAACACTTCATGAGATCTTGTAATCAAATATTAATTATGTAAAGGAAACCGTTAGTACGTAATTAATGGTCTGTTAAATTATATCTTGCACGTGTCTTCATGCATTTGAGTGTGTAATTAGGTATGTTTATATTCACGTGCAGATGATAATAGTATAGGTAATCTTTCTATACACATAACATCACACCTATAGTGCCCGAATGGTTAGGCAGGGTTGTACACCTACATTAATTCACCAGTTTTATGTTTAAGTCCCATGAAATAGGAACAAGCCTATTGCCATCGCGCCTCAAAGAGATGTCAGCATCAGATGAAGTGGCCCGTTAGGGCCGAAGCCTGCCGGGTCAGCGGGATTGTCCGAAAAGGTTACCGCTGGCCCGGAACATAAAGGGGCTAAGGAAGGAACACGGGTGGGTTTTAGTCAGTAAGAGTCTGATCCCTCCCGATCTACCCAGAGATTTTAATTGATGATTTAGCATCCTGGAAAAAAAAAAGCCTACTGCCATCAACCGAGTATAAATCCACACTCCGGGCTGCTAATGAGAAATTCCTGATGGAAAAACCCAATAACACTGTAGCGGTATCTACAACGCCACATGCGAACAACGCGTCATACTGACGTCACGCAAGTCCTGCATCGCGCAAGCAGAGTTTACCGTGCAACTACCATACATACAACAGCTCGACATGAATCATTGGGCAGTTGCCCGCCAGACACAACACCCGTCTGGTCGGAGGATCCTCCCTTTTCTATAGAGTATGAGTGAACTTTACACACTGTCCCTCATACCTCTATACACCTTGCCCGATCTAAAAATCGAAACCCCATCTTTCTACAACGTGTTTTTTTCTATTATTTTCCCATAACTTTATGGATAACCATACTAATATTATAAATTCGAAAGTAAGTCTGTCTGTCTGTCTGTATGTTACCTTTTCACGCGTAAACCACTGAACGGATTTCGATAAAATTTGGCAGAGAGATAGATTGCATGCCGGGGAAGGACATAAGATAGTTTTTATCCCGGTATTCCCACAGGATTGACACTTATGCGGGTGAACCGCGGGGCGCTGTTAGTAATGTATATAAAAAAAAACAGCATGAAATAAACGTGCACTAAGAAAAGAGTTTTGCTCAAGATGTAACAGTTCATTAGAGTCTATTGGTTTTGAAGAAAGCAGTTTATGATTGTAGGTATACAAGGTGTTTTTTTTTTATATCCTATAACTCTAGGGTATGAATGAGACCGGCACCCTAATTGCGGACTCAACGATGGCACTGCTCTGAAACGAGCCGAGAGCAGCTACTCAAATCTTCGTCAAATCTTTTCAATACGGGTACGACGAAACGAAACGTACGAAGGAAACGAAAAGTAGGATATTTAACCTTTTACCACCCTAGTCACCTACGTAAAATCTGAACAAAAACATATTCGTACCCGGTTATTTTAGCACAGTAAAAAACTTCTAGAGAAGAAAAATATTAATTTCTCCTTTCTACCGCCTGTTACTAAGCAGTAGGCAATATGACGTGCCAAAACACATATTTTGTTCACAGATACTGAAGAAATTTAATATAAATAGTACGTGTGTATCGGCGAAGATGGCTTCAAATCGCTGCGTTATTGCGACTGCAAAGGTTTCTGTGTATTTTTGTATTTTTATAGGGTTCCCTTGTAACGCTGAGCTTTTTTGTTATCGCGCCCATTTGGTTTGGTGCGGAAAAAAACATGAATTGTTTCTTTTTTGCGCCTGGTTACAACGCTGCCCTACACCTTAAACATATTGGGGTTTATTTATAAACGTTGCTTGAAGTTAGAAAACTTTCATACGTCGAAAATGTATGGTTAAACAGTCGATAATCATTACTCAAGAGTAAACTCGTCGCGAGCTCAAACTCACTGGTGGTCATGGCCAAAAAGCACGCTGTCTCAACTGGCTTCGTGTCCGACAGAGCTAGTATCAGTGCAATGAGCAGTTAGACGCTAGTCTACACGAACAACGTCTAGTTCTCACGCACAGAAACCATATGCCAACCTGATAGGTGCGTAAAAAAATTTTAAAAGTGCTTCGGAAAATCGAGGTTTATGAAAAAAACTGCATAAATCAATTACAAATAAAGTTTATTGAACACTTCGATAACTGAGATTTGTCGGTACGGACTTGATTTTAATGATTTTACAGTTCTTTTATTACGTATCACCCAAAGTTATGTTAAAAATAGCAAGAGAAACTAATCTTTGTTGGCTCATAACTTTTTAATGTTTTTTTTATTTACTATTCAGTTTCCGTACAGACATAATTAATAATAAGTCAAAACGATATCATGTTTAACTTTGGATGCACAATGTCAAACAGTGCAGGAAAAAATATCGACTAGTGGCACCTTAAGTTTCAGCAACGTTTGGCAAGCGTAGTGTGGGGACGCCTCCCCAGGTAGATGGACCGAGAAGGTGACTGTGACAGACTGGATGCGGAAGGCGGAGGACAGGGTGATGTGGCGCCACCTGGAAGAGGCTTGGCTGCAATACGCTGAGTTGATTGAAGCAACGTCTGTAAATAAAGGGAATTACGTGCATCGCTAAAGGCAATAATAATTTTCTTTTTTTATAATGGGTAGATAACTAATTATTCAATCAAAATAAGAGTCTTTCTTCTTTATTTTTTAAGACTACATAAAGTTTCGACGTAAAGTCAACAGTAACTGCACGTTCAAGGTAGATAACAATTTGACTGTGAGTACTGTGACAGCGCCTACTGTTTTCGTAATAAAAGTGTTACTCTGACGTGCGCATGCGTATTAAAAATATGTATCGAGGGAAAGGCACTCTTAGAGGGAGCTTCTAAACTCAATTCTTCTTTTTTATAATTCTTTCTTAGTCTTTATTTCTTTCTTTATTTTTTCTTTTGTATTTTTCTTGTGTTAGTATTATTTTTTGTTGATTAGACGCAATATTATGTTATGTGTTGTATTGTGTGTTATGATGATAAATCAAAAAGTCGCTTCTCTATTTTATACTAGCTTCTGCCTGAGACTGGCTAGATGGATTAGTGGTCACAAGCTCTACTGCTGAGCGTGAGGCCCTGAGTTTGATTCCCGGGTCGGGCAAAAGTGAAACTGGGATATCCTATCTCACCAAAAACATTTTCATGTAAAATGTTGCCAAGACGAGACCATCATTCATCATCATTGATCGATCGATTTGATTTCAGGTAAATTAGACAAGCAAATTACTTCAACTAAACTACATCCATACTAATATTATGCGGGTGAAACCGCGGGGCGCTGCTAGTACATTAATATAGCTGATAATTATCTATTCGCGCGTCACCATGCGAAAGGTTACACGTCAATAATTTATCAATTTGATAATTTGCGGCGGCCCTCGGGAGTTACGCCTCCAAGATGCTGACGTTGCCGCTCTAATGTTACTTATATTAACCACGGCATATCGTGAATAATTACTTAATTGATAAGATTAGTCTCAGAAGATCTCATCACCTTAAGGGCAGGAGCCCTTATCCCAATGTATGTATTTGGAGTCGGCAACATGTCTTTTTCTTCAATTCTTCTATATTAGTCGTCGTCTCGGTAGTCACCACCTTTCTAGCCCCTCCCCCCCCCCTTTCTAAAGGTTTCACACAGTCCATCCATCGTTCCCTAATCTTCCCCTATTCTTATAGCCATCCAAATTTTAAACTTTCCTCGAGTCGTTTTTAGGGGAAAAAACTGAAAAGCTAAAAACAAGCCCATTTTAAATTAAATAAAAGTTAGAAGCAGTATATTTTCAAATTCAAATACGGGCGTATTTGAATTTGAAAATATAATATAAAAAAAATGGTATGGGTCCAGCCTGCTTCCAAGTTTTTTTTTTTAACTTTAGGTTTTACCGCAGTCGGGTTTTTTATTTTTTTTATTACTTTTTTTATTTCCAGCTTTTTAGTTAACAAATGTGAAAGATTTCACATACGATTTAGTTCTTGGTATCTACGTACTTTTTTACGATTTGTCACTTCGAATGGTACTTTTAATTTTTTACGATTGGCACTAAGTTGAATAGATTTTTGTAATCACCTTTTAAAACCCTTTATTTTGATACAACACTCGACAGGTTTTGAGAAAAAAAACATTTTGATCACATATTTGACGCCAAAAAACTGGCCTTTTTTTTCAATTTTGATATAGGTACCCAGTGTCACTCTCACAATTAAGACGAATCTAACGGCACCTCTCAAACTGAAATCGATCAAGCCGTTTAGACTACAGATCGTGCCAAAGAAATATACATACATACATACACTCGAAAACATGACCCTCCTTCTGGTGCAGTCGGGTAATAAAACTAACTTATGCCCGCGACTTCGGCCGCGTTTAATTTCGGACCCTGACCTACCGCGTCGCCCGCGCTATTACTTCGTTTTCCCTCAACGTTCTTTCTAACTTTTCTTATTTTTGGTCAGCTCCTAAGGGTCGTAGCGTGATGTATAGCTTATAAACCTTCCTCAAGAAAACAACTATCAAATGCAACAAGAAGCATTTTTTTTTGGGATGCATGAGGAAGCCTCCTCGTGTAGCGCAGTTTGTTCCGCCAGTTACTCAACTGAACCGAGCGTTCGGCGCATCCTGGACAGTCACACCCAACACCTTCTTTGACTGGCCAATTCTTCACTTGCGGTGGTTGGGCTACCGCCCGCCTGGTTCGCGACCACCCTCCCACCGGAGTCCAGCGTCAAGCATCCTGCTGTGTTTCGTCAATGCGTGGGAGTTCCAGTGCCTTAGGCATCTGCTGGGCACGCTCGTTCCATCATAGACCTCATCCATCGCTTTCCAACAGGCGTGATCAAGGTCAAGATCGGGCCCAGACAGCAATAAATAAAAAATAACTTTCCTAATCTGACTGTTCGCCTGAGATTAGCGCGATCAGACAAACAAACTCTTCAGCTTTATTATTAGTATAGATTAGGTCCAGGAAGTGGAAAACCCCAGTTTTTATTTCCCACAAGTACCCTTTAACAGTCCGTATCAAAAAGAGATAGTTGTATTATGTGAAATACCGACAAATATAAAAAAACCGGTCTATACCTATGCCTTTTAACAAGAATCTGACATAAAAATACATAAAAAGATTCCAACGAAGCCCGCTAGACCTCTCACTGCGGTAATTCCTTAACCTTTTACATTTATAGCCTACTTGTAACAGCCGAGACATAAGAAAAGAAGATAAACAAGGTTTAATCTGAACAACCTTTTGTCGTGCAAAAACAGAACGTTATTATGTGGGAACTTTTTCAGATTTGAGGAGAGGTATAGGTAGATGTATGAGGAACAGAGTGTAAAGTTGAAAGACGGGTGTTGTGTCTGGTGGGCAACTGCCTGACGATTGATGTCGGGATGTCTAGTTGCGCGGCAAACTCTGCTTGCGCGATGCAGGATTTGTGTGACGTCAGTGTGATGCGTAGTTAGCATGTGGCGTTTTAGATGACGCCACAGAGTAAATCCAAAAGTATTATCTCTGTGAAACAGTGGTTTCTATGAACAAAGTTTACGGCAAAAAGTGCTATCTATGAACAGAGATCTCTGTCAATAATGATAAACAATGTTTTCTATCAACAAAGTTTTCAGCGAAACGTGCTGTCTAGGAATAGAGATTTCTATCGTTAGTAGTCATCTATTAACTTTGCTTTATGTATGTAGTCGTATCGCACAAGCGTGTTTCTATCTTACTTGCACGGACAAGAGCTCGATCTCCGGCCACCCCATGGGCAACTTAAGCTTACACACATGCAAAGAAAACATCTGCTACAACGGCCTTTGGTCCGACAACATATATCCCATACCATTGCTCTTTCTACTTGCTTGAATTATCAAACACTAGCTTCTGCCCGCGACTTCATCTGCGTGAAATTTCTTGTTCCCCCGCCTCACCTCGTCGCATCGCATCGCCTGCCCGCGCTATTACTTCGTTTTCACTTGGCGTTCTTTCTTATCTTTTCTTTTTGTTTAGCGCCTAGCGTGATGTTAAATAACCTACCTCAAGAATTGGGCTATCAAATGCAAAAAGAATTTGCAAATCCGACTGGTAGTTCCAGAGCTTAGCGGGTACAAACAAACTCTTCAGCTTTAATATTAGAATAGAATAGAATTAGATTATACTACAATTTGTGATTCTTCTGTTCCTTCAACTTTCTGTGACGAAGGCCTACTTATAATGCGGCGTACAAAAGGCTCTACGGCGTATTATTTGTCTTTGTTTATAGTAATGCACCCATTATTGTGATGAGAAATATGCATTGATCCAGCGCAGTGCTCCGACAATTGTTTACATCTACATTAAAATGATTTGAAGGTAGTCGCTAGGTACCTACTCGTTTGTATGGAGATAGTTGTACTCGTATGTATAAACATTATTTTGTTGTCATGTAGCTGACCTTTTAAGATTTATTTCAAGGTGCAAAATACAAGAGTGAATCTAAATTTGGTGTTATTTTAAATATATAAATCACCTGTAGATAACTATAAACTAAGTATGAGCTCAGAACGGTATAGCGATCTCCTCTTCGCCGATGGTACGGTTCGCCGAAATCACTCTTCGTCCAGAAAATCGTTTATCCGTAAATCTTCTTCTGCCTCTTTTGGGGCCCGTTTTAATTAGTTTTGGCGCGAAGTGTCATAAGTGTAGGTACGACTAGGTATCATTCACAGTATCGGCTATAGACCTTATAAAAACTCTTATTGTTCCCCGAATCCCGTGGGTATAGAAAGGAGGATTACTTATAAGGTATATGTCCAGCAAAGGACGACTTTCGACAAATTTCGAAAATGATAGTGATAATGATTCGGGACACCAACAGGGATTGTAAAACATGAAACGTTTATTTGCTCTTGACTGTACTTACCTGTCAAAAAGAGTAACCTAGATAAAGTGGATAAGATAGAGATTAAAACAGAAGACGAACTAGCAGGGGATCGAGGAGTGGGGGGGGTGGAGGGGATCAGACCGGAATAAATCAGAGAATGATTTAAACAATGGAAAACAAAACACAATCAATGTCATAAGTTGTTCCCTGTATTGAAGTTCTTCTTCTGTAGCACCTCATATAGCCTCTTCCTGTAGAACGGATAAATCGTGCCGGTCTTCGTCGCCGGCGCTGGTGGCAGAGTCACCACTCACTGGCACTAGAAGTACCACCACGGTATCGGCATAAACGGACTTGAAGGTAAGAACAAACTAGAGCATTTTCATTTAATTTAACATGCAAATGATACACGTACATAACAAGGCGAGACAATGCCAAGAGCTGAACTTTGCATGATGCACTTGGATTTTCTGTGCAGTTTACAAATCAAGTTGAACAAAACGCCAAGCGTCGTGCTAGATGCACTTTCGACCAACATTACAAATGTTAGGTAGAATGCTCTATTTCTCTAGTGTGTAGGTACTAACTTTAAAGGTTCTGTCAACTTGCCCGACAAATCTTATTTGTGAAGATGACCAGACAGGAGAGTTGGTTGGTCTTTTCACACTTGGTAGCCAGTTTCATGTATGATGAATCGAAGGGCCCGATTAGGTACTGGGCCGTACTCGCGGTATGGCAGGAGTGATAAAATTCGCGGCACTAAAAAATGCATTGAGAGCATTACTTCTTTCACCGACCGCCAGGCAATGCCGTCAGTTTCTTCACGTCATTTATGTCGTAGTGTGAGTAAACAGTAACACGCTTGGTTTGTATAGAAAGTGTTGACAATGCCACCTCTAGTAGCAGCCGCCGAAGTGTCTCTGTGGCGTAGACAGAGTAATCTATAGACTCATGGAAGACTGTCGGAATTTTTTGTCCCTTTCGGTGATACGGATATCACCGAAAGGGATTAAGATCTTAATGTACCATATACTCAGAAATAAAAATAAATAATAATAATAATAATAAAAAACTCCGCCAATCTTCATCATACTATCATTTTTACAGCTTATTACACTGCACCTTACCATTTTCACAGTTGCGCAAATGTACTTATTGAATTATAGACGAAAAAGATCTTATTTTCCGTTTAATCGCGGTGTAGTTTTTATTATTTCATTCATAAACGTCAAACTTGTTGTGCACATTGATGTGCTTAGCCGACACGCAGTAAGGGACAGAAATATTCTTATTCGGTCCCTTTTCTTTGCTAGTGACGTTAATATATTTCTCTTTTTCTTGTGCGAATGAAAAAGAAGATATGCAGCAGTCTATAGTTTACTCTGTCTACGCTCTGTGGGGAACATTGACAGTTGAATGACAGTTGCCATTTCAGTGAAAATAGAACTATGTGAAACTTATGGAACTTCTAAAATATCCTCAGTGTATCGAGCGTGTTTGCCGCCTTTACGAGGACTGTTTGTCTTAGAAAGTTATGGTTTAGTTGTGGATGGGCCGAAGGCATTGATGATTGATTACTGTTATATGTATATCTTCTTATAGATATGTTACGACGCCTTCCTGTTAAATATTTGTATGTGGCAGACGACTGGTAAATATACAGACCTCTTCCAAGCTTCGCTGTTTTTTGTCATTCATTTATCAGTAGTCTTCAACATAAGGTGCATTGGGGACTGGCAGAGAAGCCTTCCCTGGTTAGGGGTCTCCCATTACCCGACTTTGACATGATCCCACAACTCTCAGGTAAGTAAGAACTAGCCACATAAAAAATCCATGAAAAAAAAATTTTGGTGAAGGTTTTTTCAGTTATTTTTTTTTACTGTGCTAAAATCAGCTGAAATACCAATCAATCCAATCCAAATCCAATCCCAATCTCTTTGATTATAGGTACCTACGTAGTGCAGCGAAAAAAAGAAAAACACGGACTGTCTTCGCCATATTATGATTCATAATCCTTTTATGAATTTGCCAAAGTGGCCTTTTTAGGCCCCTAGCACTACGTAGTTGACACAAAGGCTAAGGTCGGATTTTAGGTCCAAGGTCGTAGGTACAGTCAATATATACTTACACTAGCTGCGCCCCGTGGTTTTACCCGCGTAAATGTCGATCCCGTGGGAATATCGGGATAAAAAGTAGCCTATATGTTAATCCAGGGTGTCAGCTACCTCCATACAAAATTTCATCAAAATTGGTCCAGCCGTTTGAGCGTGAAGAAGTAACAAACATATAAACACACCCCCTCACACACACACTCACAAACTTTCGCCTTTATAATATTAGTGTGATGATAATATTTTATTTTGATTTTCTGCAGATTCTAGTTAAAATAAACGATATTAGTAACAAACTATTATTGTGTACTAGCTTTAACTACCATAAAAATCGACGTAAACTACGTAATACTGACTTATCATTTTATTCTAATCATATAGGTAATTTTATCACCTTCTATAAAAATCTTACATAACTCGTTCATAATGTTCAGAAGTAGCTCAATATGTTACACCTTTTATTCAACGAAACACTGCAGACAGGCACAACTTGACAGGGCGACGCGATTCTGCGATGTAATTTACATTCCACCGCCACTTAATCAGTTATCTACTTTAGCGAAATGTATTTTATGTTGATTTTTGAGTGACCATTTGGAACAAAAAGGTCCAAATAAGTTTTTGGTTGCAATGGAGTTTGAACTAACAAAGTTAAAAAGGCTAATCGTTGAACCGCCGCATTTCAAAACGGCCCTGTTTTTGATAAACGGCTAGCCGTAATGTAATATTATTATATTATGATTATACAATCCGACTGCGATAGATCCACAACTTGAAAATTATCAAGTATACTTATGTAGCTGTAATCATCTACAGACGGTATCGTTTCTCTTACCCATTCTGTAAGAAATTGTATCACGCATAAATATGTAGGTTGTGAGTATTTAATATGTACAGACGGCAGCACATCAAGCTACCCGAAACTGTAAAATTTTCCCAATCAACTTTTAACCTTATGCTTTAGCGATAAAGTTGAAAATCGATTAAAGAAATTTGACAGATTTTAGTAGCTTGATGTGCTGGCGTCTGTACATAAATCAAACAGATCAATGTAGTCAGTGTTCGCAATGTTCAAAGCAGTGCGTGTATTCACAGCCTAAGTATAGGCGCAACCCTATACATCTATTGTATCTAACATAATATCGATAAAATTTTAATATCTATAAACTTTTATATCGATATCGATAAATTATTTCATGTTACGAAACCTTGTTATAAATTAAAACATCGTGTTGAAAAGTAACATAACTTTTTATTTAATAATTAATTATTCGTTAACTAATTCTAAAATTAAAATATTTGGCGCCAACAATCTAAACGTTTCAATATGAAACTCATTTTAATAAAAAAAAAATTAAGTAAGTATAGAATTAAAATATTATTTATATTCTATATTGCATAATCAGCCTATATAACATAGGCATAGGTTGACAGAGGAGCTCTCGAAGATAAAAGAAACTCAACGTGAAGTGTTAAATATATGTTTATATTTCAGTTGTCTCCATAGTAAAAGCCTAATATCTAATGCATTACAATGTATATATACTGTTAGCTAATGACCCAATTCCATACGTCATTATGTTACTGCGAATTAGTAAATGTAGCAGTGCAACATTGAATTATGACAACATGCTTCATCTCCCCCGAAAAGATGCCCTTTACACCCCCGGATTTTAAAAGAAAAAAAATGGATGACGTATGTAGTTGAGTCTTACATTTTTGTGGATACTATAGATATTAAATTTACACATTTGGAGTGTTTATAAGTATTGAATATTTATTGATCTTAAATATTTAACACTAGTATTTAACATAGGCCTCCTCTCGGTAAGAGGGAGTGGGCTGTAATCCACCACGTGGGCCCAGTGCATCTTCGATTTTTTGGTTCTAGGAGATGCCGGTTTCCTCACTATGTTTTCCTACACCGTCATAAATGATAACACAACTTGTTAGTAATTTATTTAACAACTAGCAGCGCCCCGCGGTTTCACCCGCGTAAGTGTCGATCCAAGGGGAATATCGGGATAAAAACTATCCTATGTCCTTCCCCGGGTTGCAATCTATCTCTCTGCCAAATTTTATTGAAATCCGTTCAGAGGTTCAGGCGTGAAAAGGTAACATACAGACAGACAGACAGAGTTACTTTCGAATTTTTAATATTAGTATGGATACGTATTATCCGGCTAAAAATACAGATGGGTAAGCTACCACGGAATAGTAAGAGACGGGATAGTAAAAAGCTGGATAGTAAACCGGGAAAAGGATAATTTTCTTGATTTTCTTCTTGTCTTCACATTCATCATCAGGCAGGGGGGCCATTGTTATCGTATACACTGACTGCAAAATCAACAATGTCAACAAAACTTTGGCTGTCAGCAGCATTTCTGAAAAAAAGAAGAGATTTCATCAACATACTGCTAGGAAGACCTCGTGAAGGCAGCAGGAATCCACTAGATGCAAGGAGCACTGAACCGGTCGAAGTGTAGGTGCTTGGGGGGTGGCCTATTTCCAGCATTGGACGTCTTTCGGCTGAAATGATGATGATGGTGACGACTGCTAGTCATCATCTGTCTAGCCTTTTCCCATGTTCGGATCTAACCAGATGCAGCTGAATACCAGTATTTTACATGGAGCGACTGCCTGTCTGACCTCCACAACCCAGTTACTGGCACCCCTGGTTTATGACTGGTTGCTAGACTTTCGGGCTTCTGACGACCCAAAACGACCGTCAAAGATTCACGAATGACAACCGGGACCAATGGCTTAACGTGCTTTCCGAGACACGGAGAGGTTTTGGTATGCAAAGGTGTTATCCCATCCACGGACCAACTGCGGTAAGCGTAGCTTAACCAGGGGGCCTAAAAGGGCCACTTTGGCAGAATCATAAAAGAATAACATTATGAATCATAATGGACAGTTAACTGTCAAGTTAATCGTATCAAATCCCATTGGTGAAGGATTTTTCAGTTTTTTTTCTCTTTGCTAAAATACCAATCAATCCAATCCCAACCTCTTTGATTACACCTGCGTAGTGCAGCGAAAAACAATAAAAACACGGACTGTCTTCGCCATAGTATAATTCATAATGTTATCCTTTTATGATTCTGCCAGTGGCCTTTTTAGTCCCCCTGATCGGTCGACTCGTGCGGCTGTTATCTAAATGATAACAATCACGACCACGACCTTTAATTCCATAATCATCAACTTAGTGATTTCCTTGAGACCTTTAATCTCAAAAATGAAGAAGGTTATACACATTTTAGTTTGCGACAATAGAGCCAATGTAAGGCAGGGTTCTAGACTCTATGCACTATGTAGGTAAGAAACAAAGACTGTTTTTTTTTTGGAAGCAAAAGCGTATACCTGCATTATTCCTAGACGATATTGTGACCTTCTATTAGAAGCATGAGGCTTTTAATCAACCAGCTCTAGGATGCGGCGCATACTACAGAATACCAACTGGTTTACTAAGGGCCATACATATCGTGCGAAAAGAAAACCAAACAAATAAAACTTACTTTTAAAAATATATCTGAATTTTAATTAGGTAATCAGGTTTTCTTCATCCTCGTACGGTCGACGACTTTATCCAAATCCAACACTAAAACGAAGGTCCCACGAACCACGAGACATAATTTTTAAGTGTCCTAAAAAATTCAACATCTCGTAATTATAATTGGCAATTATTATTGAATTTACGGCCGTTCCATTAAACCGCAATAAACTGACTAACATTAAAATGACGAGGTAATGGTGCTTTCAGCGGTAAATTATCGATAGGTACCTACCATAGACATGATTTCAGTAAAAACTGTTGTTTTTATTTTAGATAACACAGACAAAGGTCAACGTTAATACAGCCTTGTTGTCAAATCAAAATGTCACACCAGTTTCTTCGTGTATGACGTAGGTAAGTGATATAGGTACCTAAGTAGAAACAACAAATGAAGGGCAATAATGTGATAGGTATCCTTGCGTTTTTTCAAGGGCCCATAATTGCCATAAATATTTTTACAACTCTCGGATGTGGTAGAATGTGTACAATTTTATCGATAACGATAAATGTCTGAAGCCTTTACGCAATTCAATGAACATTATGTAGATATTCGATTCCTACCTATTTCGTTTCGTTTGATTTGAAGATTGAAAACGTATACATACATATATTGCTACAGTTTTCAGAACTGGGAGAATGAGGTAGGTATTTTTTATCAAATTTTCGACTTCAGAATCAAAAACAAAACAGCTTGTCTAGGAATGTCAATTTCGATGATAACCGTGGCTATTTTGACAATTCTGAAAGTCCTAATATTAAATGTGAAGATATTAGGTATCAATGTACCTACCTACTCTTTTTAAAGTCACCACCTGGTTGTATATTTTACAGATACGATACAATATGCTTAATAAATCAAATGCCAAATAAACACAAGACTAACTTAGAATATCTTAGAATAATAAAGGATTTGTTGATCCCGTTCGGGTCAATAACTTCTTGATTTTAATAATAAATCGGCTGTTCCTAAATTGACTGCTTAAAGTAACATTTGAGTTAAAATATACACAAAAACGTGCCTAAGTAAGAACTACTCGTAAGCTACCTACTTAGTTACCTTGGTGTCATCAACCGATGGAAAATACCTACTAAGTACCTATTGTAATTTATGGTCTTTCCATAAGATTTTATCTAGATTATAAATATTGATTCTTTTTTACTTTTTAGCTTTACATTAAAACAAAAGTAAAAAAAAAACTTCAAGAACACTTTGTATAATTTACCTACTTGCTTTACAAAAATTACTTTCTCTGAGCAAAAAATAACATTATTTTCAAAACAAACAAATACGGCATTTTGCTTCCGCAAAATTACTATGCAGACCAGAAAATTGCTCACGATCTCAATAAAATATCACTCGCATCAGAAGGCTCTATAGCGGGAGGTCTGTGCCCGTTGAAAAAATGACAGATCATTGTACGCACACCGCGCATGCTCCGCGCGCGTCTTCCCGCGCTTTTTGAGCGCGAGATTTGAAAACACAATATTCTCGAAATTGAAAAAGAAAAAATATCACGCATTTTGTCTATTTCCTACAAAATAAATAACAATAAGTTACATCAACTTTATTTAATAACATATTGCTGGAGACATAAATGTTTGAATAATAATGCTAAATGCTTTTAAGTTATTAACGAAAACCCTAAATAAATAATTAATTAAGTAGGACTTCAATGACATTAGTGATGTGATCTGATTATTAGTGCGATACCGTTTTAATAAAAAATCAACAAAAATGGTGTTAGCGTGTTCAAATTTGGCCAAAAATAGTAAAAACACGAGTGTTAAAAGAATGGTGAAATGTTTTATCAGTGCGTGTCGAAAATTAACTAGTTTTGAGAGCGTTTATGCGGGTCTGTTTGTGTTGTTTGTGCCATCAGTGTTCAGTGAAACAGGTGAGAGGAAATTGTTACCTATTTGTAAAGTTGACAAAATATAAAAGTTATAGGTAGGTGCACGGTCACAGACAAAAGTGGCTACTAACCTCTTTTTTTTTCGAAATCGTCAAATGACCCCTCCCGCTCCGGGTGGAGCGGAAGGGAGTGTCAGACCTATTACTGACTAAAACCCACCCATGTTCCTTCCTTAACCCTGTATGTTCCGGGCCAGCGGTAACCCTTTCGGACAATCCCGCTGAGCTACTATCCTCTTGGGAGAGATTTATGAATGAATACTTGTACAATAATAATTAACTAATGTACTCCTTTGCAACATTTCAGTACTTAACTGAGATTAAAAAAACTGAAGTGTTAATAGACTTTTGTTGCTGACCGTACCTACTTATGACAATCAAAAATCTATAATTCCGAATTGGTTAGGCACTGCAGCTGTAAAAATTTGTAAGTTAAGAAAATTGTTACCTACATGAAAAAAAAGCCAAATGGTGACTCTCTTTTACATTTAAGAGTATGACCGATGCTTTAGCAAATCTGCTGATAAACAAATATTTTAGTATTAATTACCTACATTTATGAATTAAATCTTTCCTAAATATGGTCGAACGACTTTTGTACCTATTATACTCAGATTCCCGAAATACTTAACCCAAATAGGATCTGTTGTCAGCCTTACGAGTAGATTGGTTAATTTCATTATAACGTAGGAGTAGTAATAGAATTCTAAGAATACTAATTCAATAGGTTAATATGAACTTAAAACTCTCAAAGTTCATTCATTACCCTATTGAATGACTAATTCTATACCTAAACAAATATTTGTTACGGCCGCGAATCATATTCAGATCAACATACAACCTGCAACTTAATTGCGACACACTATCAATCGGAATCTGAATCATTTTGAAGCAAATTGCTAATCCATTGCTTCCTAAGTTCGAAAAATTTGTCTGCTCAACACGTAAATCAAAATGCAACGCATTGATGCAATGTTGTTGAACTGTCAAAATGAAACCGATTCCGATTATTAATGTGTTATGCAATTGCCCCGCTGGTAGATACTGACCTGCAAATTGCAAAAAACATAAGAAAATTTGACTATCCTGGCGCTTTCGTCTTAAGTAAGATATGAAGTGGATTCTTCCCTAAAGTCCAGTCCTCCTCAAATGCAGCACAACAACAGCAGACCCAAACATGTGAAAGGAAAAAAGGAAAGCCTTTTTCCTGAATCACTAGGCTAATTATCAAATAAATAAAATAAAGACAAAGTGTAACAAAACAACGCCGAACAAAAGAAAAAACCTAGAATAATTATTACGAAATCATCATAAAGATACAATCTTACAAAAATCCAGTGAGAGGCAATTATGTTCACCTTGCATTATTTAAATATCTATTAAAGACATCTAGATTTATAAGGCCAAGTAATTACCAAATAATAGCTAGCATTGTTCTGATCTTGGGCGGAATATGCAGCATTCACTTTCCTTATAAGTTCCAGACAATGACACCTGTCAATACTTAGGTACTATTATAGTTAAGTACCTAGAAGTAGATAGGTACTACCAAGTTAGGTCCTTCAACTAACACTAAAGGGCTGAGACAACGTGTCGCTCAATTTGTACTGAGTATCATAACTATGAGTTTGACAAATGCGTGCAATCTACATGGTCTTCACATGATCTAACTAAGATTATGTCTGGACTTTAAAAGGGACTGTGACGTCTGAGTTTGTTTCGGCCTTTCTTCTCAGAGTAGTCAGATAGGACCAACCTCGTCTTATTTTTTAGAATATGATTGACGTCTTATAGCGCTTGTACAAACCTAGTTTCAGATATAAAATCATTTATCTGGCCCTTGGATATTCCCTTTGTGACACTAAAACTTAATTATACGTATTTGGTAATGGCCTGAATATTTTTATCATTCATTTCACCAATCATTTGTTCATGAGTACCCTACCCATCGGTTTGCATGTAAACGCCCCCACTGAATTTAAAATTCCGAAATTATTCCATTTTCAAAGATGTGGTCAGCCATTAACCGCCCGACCGGCGACCGTTACAAAAACCTTTAAAATATGTCAAGTCCAATTTACTTTAACACACTCCTTTTTGGGATTCGTAATTAAGTATGGGAATCTATTCAACTTTAACATCTATAGACAACGTTAGGGCCAGTAATTGAATTTATAATTCGTTTTCAACCGACTTCAAAAAAAGGTTATCAATTCGGTTAATTTTTTTTATGTTTGTTACCTCAGAACTCCGTCATTTATAAGCCGATCCATATAAATTTTATTAACTTTGCTAGGGTGGTTTTTATTTTAGCTTCAATAATACGTATTTTTGTCACTTAGTTTATATTGATGGTGTTATAACTTCGATCAATAGTACTATTATTGATCGAAGTGTTATAATAACTTCCTGTCACCGATATTTACATAGCAAGTAGTACATAATATACGAATTTTTGTGGTAAGGAAAAATAACTTTAATTTCGGAAGTCGGTGGCAAACAAACGAAAATGCGAACCCAACGACACCGACTTCCGAAATTAAACTTATTTTTCACTTTGTAGTGTCTTTTTTGGAAGTCGGTTGTTTTTTTTTTTTTTTGTAAAAAAGTGTTTTGTACAAAATACAATTTTTGCCAGAATTCCCAGTACCTAATGTTCTAAAGATAAAAGGAAATAACTTTGCCTGAAAATAGTAGAGATAATCTGGGTGTCACAATGTAGGAATGCCCAAAATTATGGCACAACAATGCGTAGTAACGCAATTGTAGTAACCGTGAAACTACAAGCACAATATTGCATAAAAATTATGTCAAGTAGTGCGCACTTAGTGAGGTGAACTTTTCCGCGAGCAGTGCCGCGCGAAACCAACGGAACAGCGACTCCAATAATCGATTGTACCATTAACTCGATCACACAATGCATTTCCGATGCGATTGTTTCTAACAGACGTCGTACTACACCGATTGGCTTATTTAATAGTCGTAACAGATCTATGTTCTCATGAATCGTAACTTTTTTATCTTGTTGGAATAAAATGGAACTTGTTTTTGCTACTAAAACTTAAAGACACACAGTACACCAGATACAAACATCAGATAAAAACAAAAAAAAAACGATCAAATAAAAAGTGTAAAGTCCGATGTAAGAAATTAGCAGGAAAGTGTGCCTCACGGCTGCGCCAAAAAGGCCCAGTTCAGCAAAAATGCCACACAACTTGTACCTGACGCAAGTATTCAACTGGACCTGACTTTATGTCGAGATCGCGATGCAATTTTACTGTTGGGGCAAGGGTTGTTTAATCAAACCACGTAAAGCTTTAATATCAATCAACAACAACAACAAAATGGCAATGCTGCCAGTCTTCTGGGCAAGTTTCCGGATGACAGCGATGCAGACGCCTAAGTTTTGTATTTGTATAGTCAGTTAGCACGAGAACCAAGGTAACCGACATAGCCCGCAGAATTGCCAAACTGAAGTGACAGTGGGCAGGGCACGTTGCTCGCAGAACAGATGGCCGATGGGGCCGAAAGGTCCTGTAGTGGCAAACGCGTACCGGAAGACGTAGCGTTGGAAGGCCTCCCACAAGGTGGCCCGACGACCTTGTGAAGGCCGCAGGAACCCGTTGGATGCGAGAAGCACAGAGCCGGTCGAAGTGGAGGTGCTTGGGGGAGGCCTATGCAGCAGTGAACGTCTTTCGGCTGAAATAAAGATGATAGTCAGTTAATTATTCATTGAATTTAAACCCAGATTTGTACCCAGTGTAAATAGTTAGTTGTGCTCAATATTTTAAAAGTTATGTACGGACGCCAGCAGGTCAAGCTACCCGAAACTGTCACATTTTCGCAATCAACCTTGAACCTTAAGATGTAGCAATAAAGTTGAAAATCTATTAAAGAAATCTGACAGATTGTAGTAGCTTGATGTGCTGGCGTCTGTAGGTACTTAAGTAAGCCAATAAAAATATCAAATTAACAAATATAACAAAAAAACTTATAACTAGATGCAAAATGTAAGTACCTAGTACAATAGACATGTCAGCCAGTATGACACTATAACACAATAACCACGTAAAGTCCAAACAAAAGCTGCTTTTACAAATAAATAATTATAGTCTATGATCATTACCATTACGCATGTAATCTTTTTGTTAGCCCCAAGGCAGTAGGTCTACTGTACCATAAATTAGACAATTACAATGCAAGACAGTAAAATTGTCTATGTGACGACTGACGACTGTCATGGCATTCACTGCACTTCCTCTTTGGGTCACACCAGGAAATATGCCATAAAGCCGTACATGGTTATTCAAACAAAGAACATTCAATCTTATTAAAAATAACACGGATACCGGATAGTTATCGTAATGTCTATTAATCTTATGGTCATGTATAAATAAAACACTTTAGAATAAATGAAATAAGCTTATATTGACTCTTTGTTTGAAGTAACCACGCCCCGCGGTTTTACCCACTTGAGTTTCGATCCTGAGTATCGGGATAAAAAGTATAGCATAATCGGCCTATAATGTTCCCACTGCTGGGACACACACAGGCCTCCTCTCTGTGAGAAGACCGTAATCCACCACGCGAGCCCAGTGCCCGGTTTCCTCACGATCGAAGGAACGGTGAAGGAAAACTCCTTCACCGTTTTGGGAATAGCGGTGATGAAAAAATTTACACAAAGTAAAGCGCCTGTCAGGGTTCGAACCTACGACCAACTCGTAAGACGCGGCCGTTTCCACTGGGCCACCACTGCTTTAATAAGAGTATTCTATGTCCTAATCCAGTCCATGGTCTAGCCATGTGCCAAATTTCTTCATAATTCGTACAGCCGATTCAGCGTGAAAACGTAACAAACATACAAAAAAATTTGATAATCGAAATTATTAAAACCTCAGCCAACTTTGATTGATTTTATGTTGGAATGATAGCGTGACTGTTGACAGAGAAGAATAGAAGAAGAAATCGTGTTGCGCCGACCCTAAGTAACGTGGGACAAGGGCGGGAAGATGATGATGACGTAGAAAAAGAATTTCAGCAACCCTTAGAACTAAGCTGACTATACTAGCCATAGAAAGGGGTTCGATTAGGGGGGACAGTAAGGTATACGAACTTGCCACATCGACAATCGCTCTCAAAGCGTATCCTAATTCTACAACAACTTCCAACAGGATTGACATATTATGCTTTTCGGTAGCAAGTGATCCAACAAATTTTTGATTTTCCATCATCTTTAACGCTGATAGAATGTCATTGCCTAACGTCCGGCCGTCGCGCGTCGTCGAGAGATGAGAGCGTTCCTGGCACCTGCCAGTGCGACAATTCTAGTAGCTAATAAAGATCAAATTCGCAAAATACATATTCGTTTGTCAGCTGACAAGTGTCAAAATCAAAAATTAATTTGTTAAAGTTATTATCACCAGTAACAAGTTTTGCGAAATCACTCGCTAAGTCTACGATAAAAGCTTTCCAATATTCCAAACGAAATTAATTTTCGTAATACCAATAAAGGAACTGTCTGATAAATACCTAATCTTATACTGTGTATATCAGTTTGCAAAACTTTATTCATTACTTTAAGCTATCCCTTTCGAAGATTACTGATTACTTATTTATTTTAAACAAGACACAATCTAAAGAAATAACTACAAACTAAAATTCAACTTAGGTATTGAATTTTAGTTTGTTGTTAATACTACAAAAATGTATTAAGTAGGATAACGGCTTCATGACTAAGATTTCATGTGCACGAATTTAGCGAATTTTCCCTAATTTCACTTTACAGATTTTTTTTATAAGCATACGACTCATTAGAACCTTACCTTATCACTAAAACCTTACGTTTGGCGACATCGAAGAAGATGGCTGAATGAGCTTGACGCCTACAGACAGGAATGGTCCTCACTAGCTCAAGACAGAGAGAAGTGGAAAGAAGAAAGGGAGGCCTTTGTCCTGCAATGGGACAACATAGACTAAAAATAATAAATAAACTTAAAAAAAAAACTAACGCCCTACTTCCCACACACGATCACAAAAACAAAAGTGCATCCATTCGAGGTTATTAGCACCTAAAGTCGTAATGTGTTTTGTTTAGCCTTAGGCACCTATTATCATCATTATCGTTTGACACTGACCCATATTCCTAATGTTATTTAATCATCACTTGCATTCAATTTGATAAAATAATCGTGTTCTAACATTATCCGCTGACATTTTGCCTATGTAATTTGTGGGCACTCGCGAAAAACATAAGTAGTTGGTGTTGGTTGCTAATCTTTTAAATACATATTTAAATGCAGTAATGTTTGTATAGCATGCATCTAGTGATGATAATAATATAGTAGATGAAGGTTTTGTACTAACTCTGCAATTATTTGTCTTACAATTTGTTTACAAATGGATTTGAATCCTATTTCCTGGCTGTTAAAGTATTTGCTATAGTAATAATTATGGTACGAGTTAAAATAAAAAGCAAAATTAAAAATGTTGAAAAAACCCACGACGGTTAAATGTAATTGGAAAAGTATATGTAGGAAATCTAGGTTCCGGCACTTTAATAAAACGAGTTATAGGCTTTTTATAACTGTAAGTATATTATTAGCCAATTAGAAAGTCACTAGGAAGGATATGCATCCATCTTTTATAAGGCTCAAAAAGCAAGTAAAGAATATTAGAGATGGCGGTTAAAAGAGAATTTTATTTTTTTAAATAAGTACCTTCATATCGATTATTACAGAATCGACTAAAGATTGATTTTTGTAAATAAGTAAATCGAATAAATCAACACGCCCCCTCAAAAATTAATCTACCAATTGTACAAATAAAATAAATTAAAGTCAATACCTAATTGACCGGAACATATTCACTTCCTAGTGGCTGCTGGGAATTACATCTCATGGCCCAACATTTGTTGCTAAGGATTAAGGGAAACCCAGAAAACCTTAATCAGACCATTACTATATAATAATTAAACTAACCACAACACAAAAATACTCAGAGTCTTATTCTAAGAGTTTAATTCTATTGGTTGGATTATTTGCAATGCTTAAACAGCCATTGTTATCCTCATAAATTATGATAGGTTTAACAATGTCTATCTTAAGCCATAATGCCTCAATATGACATACATTAAACATCCTATAACGTTTCGACATGGCGCGTTATATTTTTCTTCAGAGTTTAATGCGTCATAATTAAGTTTATTTTCAATGTATTAACAGGTTTACAGTCGTGCATATTAAATTTATTTAATATCGTCTTTATGTATGCACTTTGCTCTAATGTAATTTCATTTGCATGCCTTTTAATTTTTATACCAAGAAATAATTGTATCTCTTTCAAATCAGTCATTTTAAATTTACTCTATAGATACCTTTTAAAATTATTCATTATTTCAATATCAGCGCATACTATAACTAAATCATTTACATAAAGAACGACATAAATATTTTTTTATGTACATCTCCATTGTCTTGCAAATATATATCCACACCTATCGACTGAAGAACTTTGAAAACATTCTTCTTTATTCGAAAACTTCAAACCAACACCTAGCTGCCTGTTTCAGCCCGTAAAGTGCTTTATTCAATTTACACACGTAATTATCTGGACAAGAGATAACCTCAGGGACTTTCACATAATTTTTTTGCTTTAATTCGCCATTTAAGAAGGCAGTTTTGACGTCCATATGATGAACTAGCAAATTAAATTGATTCGCAAAACTAAGTATAAATTTGAAACTAGCTATTCTTGCTACAGGTGCAAAAGTTTCATTATAGTCCGTGAGGTATTCTTGACTGAAACCCCTTGCAACAAGTCGTGCTTTGTATCTAAATAGGTTTTCCAAATTCATCATTTTTATAGTGAATATACATTTACAATCGACAATGTTTTTATTTTTATGTCTTGGTACGAAAGTCCAAGTATTATTTAACTTTAGAGAAATTAATTCATCCCTAATTGCGCTTTCCCACTGAGATCTATCGTCTCGAGTTTTGATCTCTTGTAATGAATTTGGTATTTTACATAGAATAGACTGAGCACACAAAATGACACAATCACACTTCATCATCGTCTTTATTATACAAAATAGGTGGACGATTTTTGAGTCTATTGTTTATTCTAATCTCAGGATTATTATCTGTGTTTTCTTTTGGTGAAGACGGGTTATCAGAAAGTGTATCAACTATTTGTTCCGATTCAATTAAATTATCATGGTTTAATTTGCGAATTTTACTAGGACACTCGTGCCCATCAGGTTTAGATGTATCTGATATTAAATTATCAGAGTTATGAGACTTTACCGGCACTGACTTGGATATTACATCATCAGTTTTGCCGTGAGAATTTTTAATATTCCCTTCAGACTTGAGGTCTGGCCTGGATTTAAAAAAACCAGTCTCATTAACAATAACATCCCTGACTACTACGTATTTTTCGCATTCTGGGTTCCAAACTTTATTGCCGTTTGTTTCATAACCCACTAGTATCTCTTTCCATGATTTTTCATCAAACTTGGTCTTACTGATTTTATTATGAACGTAAACAGTTGAACCAAATACCTTCAAATATTTAATTTGAGGTTTTTTATCATGCTACATTGCGAATTATTTTTCGCATTCTGGGTTCCAAACTTTATAGCCGTTTGGTTCATAACCCACTAGTATCTCTTTCCATGATTTTTCATCAAACTTGGTCTTACTGATTTTGGTATGAACGTAAACAGTTGAACCAAATACCTTCAAATATTTAATTTGAGGTTTTTCATCATGCCACATTGCGAATGGTGTTTTTGAATGTTTCAAAGCTTTAGTTGGGGTCAAATTAATTTTATTAAACAAACAGCAGTCAGTACTGCATCACCGCAAAACACTTTGTCTAATTTAGCACCGCTTATCATGGAACGAGCTTTTTCAGTAATGGTTCTGACCATACGTTCAGAAACGCCATTCAACTGTGGTGTTCTCGGAACTATTAAATGTTGATATCCCTTGTAACGTTGTACCTAGCAAGTTATACTTTAGAAGAGTTTATTCTAAGTATCCTTACTAATAACTAACCTATATACACTGAAAACTATACCATTTACACATAAAGCTTAAAAAAACCAAGTGTAATAATTAAAAGTAAACATAACACTTAATAAAAAGTAATTTAAAAAAATTAAACCGACTTCAAAAAGAAATTAACTCAAAATTATGAAATAACTTTAATTTCGGAAGTCGGTGTCTTGGGATCTGTATTTTAGTTTTATGCCACCGACTTCCGAAATTAAAGTTATTTCATAATTTTGAGTTAATTTCTTTTTGAAGTCGGTTTAATTTTTTTAAATTACTTTTTATTTCGTAATTTTTAGTTTTTGCACTAGAATTTGACCAAGATTTTGAGATGTTTTCCCTTTGACACTACACCCGTAGCTCGTATCAACAAGCCAGGCCGTCACACTTACACGTATTAGCCCATATCTTGAAAATTACAGAATCGATCTTGATGAAACTTGCACTGTTCCCTAAGTTGAAGTAAATGTAAGCCAATAAAAAAAAAATTGTCACGATCCGATTAATAGTTCCGGAGATATGCGTGGACAAACATACATACATACATACATACATACATACATACATACGTCTATAAAATTTTGTATATTTGTTTGGAAGCCCTAATAGATCATCATATGTGAATATAATGCAATTCCAATAATATTACATACATACGTATCGAATTGATAACCTCCGTTTTTTTGAAGTCGGTAAAAACAACAATAAACTTAAATAATACTATACAGAACCTTCGAGCGGTCATTAACTTAAAGGTACTCTACCCTTCAACCCTTTCGCCACGTCGTGGTTCCGGCGTGAAGGAGGACGCTTGGTGAAGATCCTCTGCTGCAGAGTGATTCACGTCTACTACCATACACTGAAGTTTTACCACAGAACCTGGAACTGGAGCCGGCAGTTGCAGACAAAGTCTGGGACTACCATCATCACCTGGAGACGGCTCAGGCCAGTGTTCCCTACTCCATTACTACCCTCTGCTATCGGGACTTGAGAAGGCCACGGAAGTTAGGCAATAAATAATAAGTATACCTATCTTCTAGTTCTTATTATTTACGAACCTCCTACATTCCTACCTGTTGGCAACCCCCCTAAGGGAAGAGTCACACCCTCTCTCTACACAATAACTTTTCATTTAAGTCGTTAGATATTCGCCACCATTGAGTATCACAGTATAAGTTGACTAATTTTAAATTGAACTTAGCCTCACTTTTAGCCACATACCTAATCTTTAAAAACAGCACACACGCCTGATTTATAGGTTAATATATACGTAACGCAATAATGTATAGTATACTCTTCAACAAAAAACACAAAATAGTTTTTGTTGTTGTTAGTTGGGGGAGTAATAGGTTCACAAACATCTGAGTGCACAATATACATATAATGGCCATTTAACATGACTTTTATCTTTAACCAGATTGAATGGAAGTCGACTCTGTTTTCCATTTATACAGGCCTCACACAACTCATCATCTGGCATTACAGTTTCAATTTGGCTGATGACATAAACCATTTTATTAGTTTTAATTTCAATGAAATTATTTTTACTAATATTACCAAAGTTATGATGCCATAATTTGTACATATTTTTATTACTGCATACTTGAGAAACAGATTGACACTTATTTACAGATGCCATTAAGTCTACAGCAATTACAATATTTTTCAACATACCTTGCATAATGGTTTTACTATCCTTACGTATTTGGACTCCTTGCTGGTCGAAAATGACTGTCAACACAGCACGTTGCATCTTTGATACAGATAGCAGGTTCTATGGTACCTCAGCACAGAAGAGCACGTCCTCTTAAACTCCTTGAACGCCCATGTTGCTGGTCACATACATTGTTCCCTTCTTGGTACCTGAAACATAAATTCACCATTTTTAGCAATAGAAATTTTTAATGGCGTTGGTGACGGTGTGACTAATGAAAAGAACTTCCCGGTTTATAATATGGTCCGATGCTCCAGAATCCATAGGAAAGTAACTTTGCTTCCTTCATCATCCGCTTGATAGTCTCCCATCATAAAAGCAAATCCAGAAAAATTGTTTGATGTGGATGGTCCACTGATCTCAACTGCCTGGACCCTCCTTGTCCTTTCCGTATTTTTCTGCTGCTGCTGTTGAGCTCTTTTGAAGTAGAAAAAGTCGTTTTTCACATGCCCCTTGCGGCCACAGTGATGACACTTCAAGAACTGACACTTCTTCTTCTGCTTGTTATCCTTCTGCTTGTAGCATTCCCATTGTGTATTATTCCCTTTATAATTTTGAAAATGATCGAATTTTCTTTTTCGTAATTCCTGTCCATATTTCCACTCAACTTGCAAAACTTTGACACTGGTATCACTAGACTCATTTTTCAACTTGACTTCATGATCCAAAAACCTTGTTTTAACAAATGCTAGCGTTAAATTATCCTCCGATATAGTTTTGATCACAGTTGTCACGCCATCATAAGTTGTATCCAATTATCGGGTCTTCGTCAATAACTTTTATCACATACATTTCACTTAACAATGCCCGTATTCTAAACTTCTAGACACTGTATATTTCACCATCGAATGGCTTGATATTACGTTTGTTTATACATTATCCATTTTAAAAAGTTCGTAACGGACTTACTTTTTGAACCACTTATATTGCAGTAAAAACGTAACCTGGTCCCATAACCTGTAGGAAATCTAGGTTCCGGCACTTTAATAAAACGAGTTATAGGCTTTTTATAACTGTAAGTATATTATTAGCCAATTAGAAAGTCACTAGGAAGGATATGCATCCATCTTTTATAAGGCTCAAAAAGCAAGTAAAGAATATTAGAGATGGCGGTTAAAAGAGAATTTTATTTTTTTAAATAAGTACCTTCATATCGATTATTACAGAATCGACTAAAGATTGATTTTTGTAAATAAGTAAATCGAATAAATCAACAGTATAAAATAATTAAAAAACCCCCGACTTAAAGAATTTATGTAACGAGACTAAAACAGATAAATTCATATGGCAGTCGGGGGACCTCTTAGAATAGAAGGTGTTCCACAGATCGGTCCCCCGACTTTGGAGATAAATGGCAACATTGGTTTGCACAAACACACATCCTCTCACCCCAAACGCATATACCATCTCCGTACCGTCGTGGGTAATAAATAGGAACTGCGGTGCTATTCTGTAAAAATCTCACCGTGAAAACTTAGGTGAAGTGAGCGTGGAGTGAGCTGTCAATGATGTCAATTCCTAGCAAAAACAAACTCACTTCACATAAGTTTTCACGGTGAGATATTTACAGAATCGACCGGCTGTGCTATTCTTTGTTATTCTTTCGTGTGGACATACATAGGTTGAGTATCGCCAAGTTTGTCGTCTTATTCAGTTGTACCTTTAGATACACAAATAAAACCTATTCATGCATTCAAGATTTATGTTTAGAATAAGGTACCTACTACGTACGCTTCGGAATGGGCAAATAGCTTCATATTTTTGACTGGCTGACCCCTTGACAATTCAAAAGTGCCTGTAATTGGCTTATTTGAAATAATTAATGCTTTGAGTTTGAATATTAGAATTCAGAATATTTTGACACTCTTTTTTCAACATTTTTTTTTTCTAAAATACACAAGATGTTCTCGAAACTTAGAAGTTACTTGGGATAAGAATAAGAAGAAATTATTTTAAGCTTTTGAATTAAGCTACACGAACTTTTTCGCAACAACCAGTCTTTCGATTAGATACCATCATGATACCATGATGACGACAAGGTATTAAGTATACAGGCGCCAGCACATCAAGCTACCCGAAACTGTCAAATTTTCCCAATCAACTTTGAACCTCAAGCTTTAGCAATAAAGTTAAAAATCTATTAAAGAAATTTGACAGATTGTAGCACCTTGATGTGCTGGCGTCTGTACATCTGATAGTTTATAGAAAACGTAAACAGATATTTACTATAAAGCCTTTCGTTGATAGAATTATGGTTTCGCTTAAAAGTGCAACATCATGATAGAGTGATAGACACCTTCACTTTCTACCCACGTAGAAATTGTTCGCCTACACCACACACTAACGCCGAATGCCACTATTGCCATGTTGCAACTTCTAACGATTTCACCACAAGTGCAGAAATACTGCATATATTTCTAGTTCAAGAATGGCTAAAATATTTATGAAACACATTGTCAAATTAACCTTTACAAAATAATATGAACCTTATAGCGAAAGAATTGTCTAATAAATTAATTTGTTAGTTAATCAAAAACTAGAAACCATTTTAGTTTACAAATTGGTCCATCTGTAGTCGAAAGCGCTGAACGTTGTTTTGACACCAGCTACGCACTCCACAGAACCGCATTCTACACAAAATGTAACAGCCCCTTTTATTGAACTCAATGCGCGGCTCCATTACCTACTTAAAATTCAAACAATTTTCAAATTAGTTTATTTATACATAACTAAAACTATACAGAAACTAGAAAATAGCGTCGAAAAACTCTTGGGTACATTACCAGTCGACAGCGATGCGGATGAGGTTTTCGACGCTATTTTCTAGTTTCTGTATAGTTTTAGTTATGTTAGAATTTAATTTTGTTTATTTATTAATAATCACAATCAATGTGTACAAGAATAGAAAAGACGGTATGACCCCCAAACTACGCATTTGCCTGTATCTTGGGAGAAACCGTTGTTATTCGGACTCAAAATCAATTTGCCTAGCATTTTCCCAACTAAGCCGATCCCAAGTCGGCTTCCTTCTTCCAGTGTAACCGGATGCAGCTAGATACCTAGCACCCAGTTAGGTACTGGGTAACACGATTCCCCTTGGCAAGACTGGTTATCAGACTTTCGGGCTTCTGACTACCCGTAACGACTGTCAAAGGTCTACAACTGACAGCCAGGACCCAGTGCCGTAAATAGGGCGGTGCCAGCGGTGCCCAGGCACAGGGCGCAGACCCTGGAGGGGCGCAGAAATGACCAGACCTGGGTCACTAACAATACCTATTATTTATTTATTTATACGTGTGGATTCGCGTCGTCCGCGTATATTCTTCTTACAAATAAATAATAATCGTAAAAGTTTGTGAAGAATGTGATATCGAAGACGATTTTCCTGAAAAGCGTAAAAAGCGTCTTTACTCGCGTAAAGAGGTCGGCAAGCTCTTTGAGAGATTGATTGCGGGCCACCTCTTCGGGCACCTGGTGAGGACGGGGCCGGTCTGGCGGACAGTCAGTTTGGCTTCCGCAAGGGGCGCTCGACGGTGGACGCCATCATGCGCGTGAGAGCCCTCACGACGGTCGTCGTGGCGGTGTCACTCGACATCGCCATCGCGTTTAACACCCTGCCCTGGAGCTGCATTGTGGAGGCACTCCGGTATCACCGGGTGCCGACCTACCTCCGTCGAATAGTCGAGGCGTATTTGACGGACAGAGCCGTCATTTACCCCGGTCGCGACGGGGAGTGGAACCGGCGAGAGATGTCGTACGGTGTACCGCAGGAATCGGTTCTGGGGTCGTTCCTGTGGGACATCGGTTACGACTCGTAACCTTACGACTGGGTGCTGTGGGCCGACCTCCCTGATGGCGTCAGCGTGGTTTGCTATGCTGACGACGCGCTGGTCCTGGCGCAGGGGAGGTCGCATCAGGCGCGGCCGACGCGATGACACGCGGGGTTGCGATAGTCGTGGAGAGGATCCGGCAGTTGGGCCTCGAGGTGGCATTGCATATGTCCGAGGCCATGTCGTTTCATGAGCCCCGAAACGCGCCACCATCGGGATCCCAACTAACGGTAGGAGGGGTTCATATCGCCGTTGAGACGACGATGAAATACCTGGGTCTCGTCCTCAACAGCCGGTTGAACTTCGTCGAGCACTTCCGACGTTTGGCCCCCAAACTAGAACGGGCCGGGACCGCCTTCAAACGGCCCAACCTGAGGGGGCCAAACGCCTCCTGCCAGAGGCTTTACGCGGGGGTCGTGCGGTACATGGCCCTATACGGGGCCCCGGTGTGGGCGCGTTCACTGTGGCGGCGAGCCGCCCACTACCTGAACGCGCCCCAGAAGGCTTATCCGGGGCTACCGCACGATCTCGGGCGAGGCGGCAAGCCTCCTTGCCGGACTGCCGCCATGGAATCTGGATAGTCCTCGCGCGCCTGTATTAGTGGCGCACGGAGGCACTACGCCGGGGGGAAAATCCGCTTCCGCGGCAAATCGCGGCGGAGCGGACGGATCTCCGGCGTGACCTCATGGCGACATGGAAAGAGCGACTGTCGCAACCCAGCGCAGGGCACGCCACGATAGTGGCGATAAGACCCCTCTTTGAGGAGTGGCTAGAGAGGCACCATGGCGCCCTCACCTACCGCCTGACGCAGATCCGCCTGACACGGAAGTTTTGGGAGGTTCCTGCACATCATCAGGCGGGAGGAAACGCCCGGGTGTCACCATTGCCAGGATCGCCCAGAGGACACAGTGGAGGTCTGCCCCGCTTGGGCGGAGCACCGCCGTTTCCTTGAGGCGATCGGCAGCGGCGGCGACCTCTCGCGTCCGGCCCTGGTGTAAGCCATGGTCTGGGGCAAGAGGGAGTGGGAGGCAGTCACCTTCTTCTGCGAAGCAGTCATGCTAGCAAAGGAGGTGGCGGGACGGCTCAGGGAGAGAGCCTCCCGTCCCAGCCGCCGCGGGAGAAGCTCCGGGCTACGGGAGCCGCGTGACGACTCCCGGCCTCCGTAGGCGTGGACCTGCGGGCGGAGAGTAATGGGTAGCTCACCGTCCGATCAGGACCAGGCCCGTGCCGGACGGCACGTACGTGTTCCACGCGCGCCTTAAAGAGATGTCAGCATCGAGGAATGGGCCCCTTAGGACCGAAGCCTGCCGGGTTAGCGGGATATTGTCCCAAATGGTTACCGCTGGCCAGGAACATAAAGGGCTAAGGAAGGAACACGGGTGGGTTTTAGTCAGTAAGAGTCTGACACTCCCTAATTCCGCTCCACCCAGAGCGGGTCATTTGATGACTGACTTCCCATCCGAAAAAAAAAAGGGCGCGGATATAGCAGCTCGCACCGGGCGCATAAAAGGCTAATTACGGCACTGCCAGGACCAACTACAAAATATTCCGAGACACGGAGGGGTAAAAGTATGTAATGGATGGTCACCCATCCACGGACCAACCTCGGCAAGCGTTGCAGATCGACCCGTGCGACTCTTATTATTTAGCCACGAGCCGAATGTTACCTATTCGGACTATTATTTTTAATCATCGAACATTCCTTTCGAATTCGCGCTAAGTTAAAAAATATTATTTGCTTTAGGTAGGTACACAAACTCCCAATTTAGAGTTTTCTTTTGCGATTCTCATGCGTCGGTTATCGCAAAATAACTAAGATTTCTCTAAAAGTTCATGCAAAGCATATAGATCATCCAGTCGGCCATTAAGCTTAATGCTGTCCACTTTGCTTTAAACCTGCAACAAGTAAAAAAGTAACTCAATTCTCAAATTACTGCGGCAAAATGGAAACGCACCAAACCACTTTCGTTGGCGGTCAACCAGTAGCTTGCAACCGCCAAAATGTGAAGAATTACGTCTCGGCCGACATAATCGCACTTTCACTTATGTAACTAAATTATAACCGATCTAAATAACTGATTAAATTACCAGTAATAAAAGTGTACGCACGACGAAATTTTGTTAAGTGTTCTTCAAATCATTGCAACAATGTTATCTGCGCACATCGATTGATATTACCCAAGATTTCAGCTTATTTTTTCAGTAAGACCGACACAGTACTCCTAGTGTGGAATAAAGATTCGAATATCGTATGCGTAAATTATTACATTATAAGCATAAAAGAAAATTAAGACTTTCCGATACCATAAAACCACTACAAAACAGACTAGAAGACCTAATCTACTTCTGGATCCCGAAGTGAGATGGTTGGAATGACCAGCGAGGGCCACCATGGCTCACGTAAGTACTTACAATGCTCCACTTGAAGGACTAATTACGGAAACCGATCCCATATCCCGTAACATAGGACATAATTATAACCACGACGAAGTGTCGTAAAACCACTATTGAAATCAATATCTGATTAAAGATGTCCAAATAAGACAAAGACAGCTCAAATATGGTCCATCGCAATCAATTGGATTAACACGATGAAAGGACATGAACCGTGTAAAATAATATGGTCAACAGAACGCTGACTCACTGACATTGACTTTGACGCAATATAAATTGCATTAGACAGCTGCTGACCCTGGAACGTCGTAAGATCAATATCTTCAGAAATTCTCAGTAACCGACCAAATATTTATTGGAATTAAACCATTTGGGTCAAGAGTCAAAAAGTATGGTCATCAAGATAGTCAATATTGTGTCATGTTTAAATGTGGGAGTCACGTAGCTCGTTAAACAGAAGCTCATTGAGCAAAGTGAATCTCAAGGAACGGCCACCCATCCGAATAAATGTAATTAATTCACAAAGAAACGTCACTAATCCAAATCAAGACCAAGGCTCATCTAAAAAAAATACATCTGCATGCCACCCATTCTGCTTAGAAACCATATACATCATTATAATTTCAAATTTAAACAAAACCATCGCCAACCGGTACCGACCTAAACAATATATTTACAATTTCTATACAGGTTCACATCACAATAATAACATTGTATGTATGTATATTAGGGACCACAATTCCATTCCATAAAATAATAATATCATGTACAAACAACAACACAGCCTGTATGTACCTACATAAAATTTTCCATTGCATAAGAACTGACCTGAGAAAACCGGTACGTTACAATGGGATATGATCGAGATTTGGACCGATACCACTTGTTCGGAACACTGTGCAAGAACTGTTAGCCAATCTGTCCGTGGTACTAGTTTTTAAGTGGATTCCAACTAAAGGGTTAAGTATTGAGGTCGTGGACTTTAGAGCATCGATATGTAAAGATGAGGAGCACAGTGAGATGTTTTTCCTTAATTAAAATGTACTGTGTCGTTCAGAAGACTTGAGCTTAACACTGATATTTGACGCATACTAAAATAAATGTGGAGATAGACAGACCACATGTTTAGAGACAAGTGGAGTAAAGTTGTGTCAGAATGGTACCCCAGAGATGACAAAAGGATCAGGGGATGACAATACAAAAGATGGGAAGATGAGTTAAAGCTCCCAGCGGGTCCCGATAGACGAGTTGCGAGAGATAGGAATCAGTGGAAGTGGATATCGGAGGCCTTAGTCAAAGGCACACTGAACTAAGAGACATTCTGTAAACTACTACTGAAAATACCACAACGCAAAATATTCAGAATTAAAGGGCTTATAATCTGTACAAATAATACCTAAAGCTAAAGAGTTTGTTTGAATTCGCTAATCTCTGGAATCACCGGTCGGATTTGGAAAAATCTTTTTGTATTTGATAGTCAATTCTTGACGCATATAGGCTATTAAACATCACGCTATGACCCTTATAAAAAAGAACGCTAAGCTAAAACGTAGTATATGTATAGCGCAGCAGGTGATGCGATGCGACGAGGTCGGTCGCGGGAACAAGAAACTTTATGTGGATGAAGTCGCGGGCAGAAGCTAGTATTAAAATAAAATGACCTGACTTACCTCACCAAAAACTGATTTTAATTTAGACCTTTATATTATAGAAACAGAGGCTAATAGATTCAAAATAGGTAGTAATACCTTATTGAAATTTGTTGACAAAAACATAAATGCCAAGTGTAAGCAATTACAAAATAAATCAATATTTCAATGTGAATTTAACATTTTATTAGTACGCAACTTGACTAGTTAGGGTAATTTAGTTTGATAAAACATGATACTGTATTTAAATATTATGTTATGATTAAATACGTAGTAATTAACTTGAATCCAAATGCAAAGCATTAATGATTAATATAATAAACAGTTGCCATTTTATATAAATTAAACGTCCATCTATTGACTTAAAATTCGCGCGCTTTGCCCCACTTTTGTAACGTGGACACAGAGCTGTTAAGTAAATCGAATACTATTTTTCTGGGCAGTATATTTTGGACTATCGAGCAGTGTAGACAAAAAGACTAAGTGTAAAACTATCTGTGCATCTGAGTACTTCTATTGAATATTGTTCATGTTCATAATGTATATTGTTGATAATTAAAAGGATTTACCACAGTATAAGTGACTTTTCTTTCAGTTCAGAAGTGGGATATTTCACGTCTACAAATGGATGACGATCATGATGGAAGTTTGGTTCAACCGCCGCGAACCCCATCACCAGTGTTGGATAGGCAGAGCCGCAGGCGGAACCGTGGGTCAAGCCGCAAGCGGAGCAGGAACCAGAGCCGCAGCCAGTGCAACAGGCAGAGCCGCAGTCACAGCCGCAGGCAGAGCTACAGGCATAGCCGCAAGCGCAGTCGTGTATGGAGCCCTGGTCACCGAATTCGACGACTCGAGACGCCGCCGCCGTCGGAACGGATTGCAACACATCGGAGTCGCAGCCCAACCAGGGTGAACCCTGGTTCACAGGAGAAGCAGCACCGCCAAGATTGCAGATCACGGTCAAGATGCAGCAGGAGCTACACACGAAATCACCAGCGAAGCGGGGATCCACGTCGTCGACGAGACACCCGTTCGCCGAGCAAAAGAACCAGTGCATGTGAGTCATTTCCTACAACTGATGTGTTTTCTAAATTTGCCAATCTTCTTGATAAAATCTCAAGTAGGGGTAGTGAGAGAATAAGTAATTTTAATGTAGTTCCTGAGTTCGACCCTTCTTCAAAAAATCAGAACATAAATAATTGGATACACAAAGTCAATGAAATAGCAAACATATATAGTTGGACTGACCGACAAATCATACATAATACTATACCTAAACTTACTGGTAATGCAAAGCGGTGGTACGAAGGTCTTACAACCGTCAATTATAGTTGGGTTGAGTGGCAAGAAAAGCTCAAAGCAGCTTTTCCGTCCGATGAAAATTATGGCCAAATGCTTTCGGATATGTTGGACAAAAGAGCGAAGTTTGGGGAATCCTTAGAAGATTATTTTTATGACAAAATGGCATTACTTAATAGATGCGAAATTAAGGGCAAAAGAGCGGTAGAGTGCGTGATCTTTGGCATAGACGATAGGGCCATTAGGATAGGAGCGGAAGCAGCTCAATTTGATAACCCTGACAAACTTTTGGCATACTTACGCAATGCAAAAAGTATAGCCAAAAGAAATGATAATACTCAAAGATCTAACAAGAAATTTCCGACTAAAGATAAAGCACCTGTTAATAATAAATCAAATACAATCAGGTGCTTTAATTGCAAGGAAGAAGGCCATGTTATAAATAAATGTACAAAACCATTAAAGAAACGTACAAATTGTTCTATAATCGGTCACGATTCTAATGAATGTTATCGTAAGAAGGAAGACGCAAAATCTGTCTTAGAAATCTCAATTACCAAACCTAAAACCAATGATAAGTATGTACAAACGGTTCTTATCAATGGTCACAAAAAAGTAGGTTATTTAGATTCGGGTAGCGAATGTACGCTTATCAGAAACACCGATGCTGTAGGTGTATTAGGTGAATGGGATCGAACTTATTCAGTGGCAATGACGGGTTTTGGTGGAGCGGTAGTTCATGCGATAGGTCGGTGTCCAGTAGTTTTGGAAATTCAGGGAGTCATTGTCGAATTAGATGTTATTGTCGTACCTGATCACTTTTTGAAGTACCCATTGTTGGTTGGTCAGTCATTTACCGAAGCATTAGGGGTTAAAATCTTAAAAACCGATTATGAATTAATAATCTCTCGTGAATTCCCAGAAACTATTGGCGTGGTTAAATTATTTTCAAAAGAGTCTTGTTCAATTCTACCCGGATGTTCCTATATAGAGGTTGACTCGTCTCCAAACATAACAGGTTCCATATTGGTATACGGTAGTTATAGGTCCATCCCTAATTTAGAACATAATATAGAAGAGGGTGTTTACTCAATTGAAAATGGCAAAGGTGTACTATTAGTCGATAATATTTCCACAAACGCTATAACTTTTAAAAAAGACCAGCTGATAGCTAGAGGGCAATTTTTGCAAATAAAAATTATAAGTTGTCCTACCATAAATAAGATTGACGTTGCAAGTCCTTTGGAACCATTTCATTTAAATGATTTGTCTCTGGACGATAGCTTAAACCAGGATCAGAAATTGCAACTATTGGATGTTGTAAATCGTTACCGAACTTGTTTTGCTACTAAATTGACCGAGTTAGGCTGTACTAATGTAGAGACGATGAACATTGATCTAATGGACCCCCAACCTGTAGTTTACAGACCTTATAGGTTGTCTCATAAAGAAAAACAAGAGGTTAGGGTTATGACCGACGAATTGCTACAATGTGGTATCATAAGAGAATCTTGTTCACCGTTTGCAAGTCCGATTATTTTAGTAAAAAAAAAAACGGCGAGAAGCGTCTCTGTATAGATTACAGGGCTTTAAATCGGAAAACTGTAAAACAACACTACCCTTTGCCTAGGATAGAGGATCAGATGGAAAGGTTAGCGGGGTATAGTCTATATACAACTTTAGATCTAGCGTCAGGGTATTACCAAATAGAGTTAGCTGAAAGCGACAAACAAAAAACTGCTTTTGTCACACCAGAAGGACAATTCGAATTTAATAGGATGCCATTTGGTCTGACAAATGCACCAGCGGTATTTCAAAGAACTATCAATAAAGTTCTTGATAACTTAAGATTTGACACGGTCGTCGTATACATGGATGACGTCCTTGTGCCTTCGGTTTCGTTTGAGGATGGTCTTAAAAAACTAGAATCGGTATTTGATAAAATTAGAAATGCCGGTCTTACACTGAAACTCTCGAAATGCAACTTTTTCCATTCAAAAATCGAATTTCTTGGTTTTGAAGTCTCGGGGAATGGTATAAAACCAGGGAAGTGTAAAATAGACGCGGTTGATAAATTTCCTACCCCTAAAGATGTCCATAATGTTAGGCAATTCCTAGGCTTGGCAAGTTTTTTTAGGCGCTTTATTAAAAACTTTGCGATAATAGCTCGACCATTGACTCAATTACTAAAAAAAAATGTGTCTTGGACTTGGGGCAAAGAAGAAGAGACCGCATTTAATCAGTTAAAAGCAAAGTTAGTATCTCGACCAATCTTGACCTTGTACAATCCTAGTGCTGCTACCGAGTTGCATACGGATGCCAGTAAACACGGTGTAGGTGATATGCTTTTACAGAAACAGGATGATCAAGTTATGAAACCAGTAGCTTATTTTAGTAGGCGTACCTCACCAGAAGAGCAACACTTTTCATCATATGAATTGGAAACCTTGGCGGTTGTAAATAGTTTAACTAAATTTCGATGTTACTTAATAGGGTTACGATTCACTATTGTTACTGATTGTAACTCCTTACGTGCCACTTTTACTAAAAGGGATATGATTCCACGTGTTGCTCGCTGGTGGAGTATGATTCAGGAATTTGATTTTAATATAATTTATAAACCAGGGACTTCTATGACACACGTAGATGCATTAAGTAGAAACCCTTGGCAAGAAAATACTTCCAGTACCGATCCTACTGATTTACAAGTTTTCCATATTACTGTAGATTGGTTAGCCACGGTTCAAATGAATGATGATGAGACGCAAAGGATTAAACGGGTTTTAGATGATAAAGATTCAAACAAAATTAATTATACAAAACAAAATTTTATTTTAAAACGTGGAGTAGTTTACAAAATAACGGACGATGGACTTAGATGGTATGTGCCAAAAGGTGTCAGATGGCAAGTGTTACGTGCTTGCCATGATGATATAGGTCATTTTTCTTATGAAAAGACTTTGGACAAAATTAGAACAACTTACTGGTTCCCAAAAATAAACAAAATTGTTAAAAAGTATTGTCAAGCGTGTATTCAATGCGCTCATGGGAAGGTACCGGCTGTAAAGAGGTCCGGGTTTTTACATCCAATACCGAAGATATCTGAACCTTTCCACACCATACATGCGGACCACCTAGGTCCGTTCAATGAGAGTAAAAGAAAGAATAAGTACATATTAGCTATTATTGACGCGTTCACGAAATTTATTATCCTTAAGGCTGTTAAAAATACGAAAACCCATACAACTATTTCAGTTTTTAAAGAATATTTTAGTTTGTTCGGTGTACCTTCTCGAATAATAACAGACAGAGGTACTACTTTCACGAGCTCAAAGTTTAGGCAGTTTTTGTCAGAAAAAAGTGTGAAACATATTTTAAATGCGGTCGCTACTCCTCGCGCAAACGGTCAGGTAGAGCGTTATAATAGGACAGTATTAGATTCATTAACGGCTATGACCTTCGGAAAAGATGAAAGACTATGGGATGAGTATTTGCTACAAGTACAATGGGGTTTAAATAATACCACCAATAAAGCAGTAGGTAAAACCCCAGCTCAATTGTTATTTGGGTTGCGGCTAAAAGGGTTGAGTGAAAGTGGGCTGGCTTTACCAGTTCAGGAAAATGATGATACTGATATCAGTAACCTAAAAGATATTAGAAACAAAGCACTAGGCCAAATAGTACGTACTCAGGAAAAGCAAAAGCAAATCTTTGATAAGGCTAGAATTCCCCCGCGTCAGTTTGATGTAGGACAGCTGGTTAGGGTAGAAAGAGAAGTAGGTCAGAAAGGGAAGAGTAAGAAATTAGTTCCAAAATGTCTAGGCCCTTACCGCATTACCAAAGTATTACAGAACGACAGATACGAAGTAGAGGACACGCCTATTACAAAAAAAAAGGGTAAACAAAAATATGTAGGAATTTTTTCGGTAGATAAAATTTACCCTTGGCTGGTGTACCAGTCGGTTGACGATAGTAATGAAGACGATGATGGAAATCATTCGGATATGGATACAGACCACTAAATTGTGGAAGTATTGTAATAAATTAGTTATGTTGAACACTTTAATGAGTTTAAGTGAATTTCTTATTGAAGTCAGTTTCGTTATCTAATAGTTGCGAATAGTATAGCTTAGTTAATCAGATAGTATGGTAGTAGAGATAAACGCCTTTAAGAGGCTAGAATCTGATTTTATGGCTAGTATGGTAGTATGGCAGTATGGTAGTATGGTAGTATGGTAGTATGGTAGTATGGTAGTATGGTAGTATGGCAGTATGGCAGTATGGCAGTATGGCAGTATGGCAATACGGTGAGACATCACTAGTTGGCGAGATTCGACCGACATGATAGTATTATAGTATAATAGAATGATATCTAGTATTGTGATATGGTAATATGGTTCCAATAGTGTAATGGGACAAGTGTAAATTGTAAATTAAGATTTTCGGAAAGGAATTGAATTTGGTTCTATTTTTAGAAAACAATGTTAATGTACTTAGTTGATTGTTATTGACAGATTGGTTGTAAATGGATTTTTAATAATAATATTCACTAATATTAAATTGTTGGTACTTAATTTTTAACCTAATTTAGATAAACCATAAATCATTGGAAAAAGTATTGTTATTGTTATTTTTTTATTTATTTAGTACTTATTTAGTAGTGAAAGAAATGTATTACATTATTTAAGCCAAGTTTTTGTATTTTGTGTATATTTTGTTTTCTATACTAAGTTGTTTGCACTTATTTATTTTTTTAATTACCTCGCGAGGGCGCGACTCATACGTCAGGATGGACGAATGTAAGCAATTACAAAATAAATCAATATTTCAATGTGAATTTAACATTTTATTAGTACGCAACTTGACTAGTTAGGGTAATTTAGTTTGATAAAACATGATACTGTATTTAAATATTATGTTATGATTAAATACGTAGTAATTAACTTGAATCCAAATGCAAAGCATTAATGATTAATATAATAAACAGTTGCCATTTTATATAAATTAAACGTCCATCTATTGACTTAAAATTCGCGCGCTTTGCCCCACTTTTGTAACGTGGACACAGAGCTGTTAAGTAAATCGAATACTATTTTTCTGGGCAGTATATTTTGGACTATCGAGCAGTGTAGACAAAAAGACTAAGTGTAAAACTATCTGTGCATCTGAGTACTTCTATTGAATATTGTTCATGTTCATAATGTATATTGTTGATAATTAAAAGGATTTACCACAGTATAAGTGACTTTTCTTTCACAAGGGACTAGCATAGATCGCCCACGTCTAAACCATATTCGTTAAAACCTAGACCAATTTTAACAGCGAAGTTAATAATATATATTTAATAAAATTACCATAGACACAGTGTACCTTGACACTATCTATAACAAGGCAAACACTGGTCAAGGAGGTGTTGCCTAAACCCGATTGTTATACTAAATACACATAGAGATTGAACTCAGTGGCTCGCAATTAGATACGTGTGAAGTAGTCCGTATTAACTGTGAATCATACAATCTGCCTAGCCTTTTCCAAGTATGTCAAGGTCGGCTTCCAGTCTAACCGAATGCAGCTGAATATCAGTATAATAAATGGAGCGATTGCCTATCTGATCTCCACAACCCACTTACTGGGTAACGCGATACCTCACGATAAGACTGGTCGCACAGACTTCTGGGCTTTGACTACCAGTAACGACTGTCAAAGATCTTCGAATGACAACCGGAACCAACGGGTTATGGTACTTTCCGAGGCACGGAGGGGTCTCGATAATATTTATGTAATGGGTGGTCGCCCATCCACGACCCAACCGCGGCAAGCGTATATACAGGGTGTCCCAGAACTCAACGTCAAGCCGAAACGGGGCGACAGGATTGATTGTAAACATCATGAGAAAAATCAGAAAAAAAATCTAAGTGAAGTGGTTTGCAGACACAAAACTACTTGATGATAAAATTGGCTAATGTGAAAAGAGAATTAGAAAAACTATCACAGAAAACAACTTAATTGGGAATTTCAAGTTAAAAGACCTTTGAAATCCTTAAACAAAGAATGCAGCTGACCGCACATAAAAATAAAAGAACCATTGAATGATTTACGGTTCGCAGGGGCCAGTGGCTAAAAAATACCTAACAGTCGCACGGGTCCATTGAAGGTCAAGTGCTATATACAATATATATGTATAGGTCAAGTGCTATATATACATATATATGACCGCTCTGTCGTAACCGCATTTAGTTTATCTAAATGCGGTTACGACAGAGCAGTTTAAACTAACGTTAGTAGGTAATTTTGGCGATAATTTGCATAATTTCAAACTTCTAGCCAATCAAGATAAATGGAATGTTACTTAAGTGCAGATTACATTGTGTTTTGATCACGTAACCATAACCTGACTCGTACTTGGCCGATTTTTAATTAAATAATTATGACCAGCCGATCTCACCGTGAAAACTTGGGTAAAGTGAACTGTCAGTAGTGTAAATCCTCATCGTGGAATGACAGCTCGCTCCAAGCAATCTTCACCTAAGTTTTCACGGTAAGGTTTATACAGAATAAACCAGCTGATATCAAAATCTAATCTCCTTATTGTTCTCTCTCTTAATCAAGCATTCATACATCTTAGCAAGCAAGTAGCTATCATTTTAAAAGAACAAAGGTTTAATTAAAGATTAACATATCGCAAACTTAGGGCAAGGTCGGGTCGAACAAGTACAATACTAAGAAGTACAATGATATACAACATCACTTAAGTATTCATTATAATTACTAGTTAAACAACAATATTTAATGCAAATCTTATTAAAATTATAACTTTATCATCAAGTATAATTTATTTATTTATGGATAGAGTCGCATGCCGCACGTTATTAATAACATGGGTTATGTAATAATAGTGCAATTAAAATTGAAGATTAAATAATAGTTATGATCCTAAAAGACTGACTGGCTCGTTGTTTTAGTGCCTAGTTAGTTTTCGGGGTAAGTTTTTTACAGAATACATAATCAGCCTTTAATGTTCCCTCTACTGGGACACAGGCCTCCTCTCGGTGAGAGGGAGTTGTCCGTTCACCACCTCGCGGGGCCAGTGCGGGTTGGTAGATATCACATGTCTTCGAATCTTTAATTCAAGGACATGCCGGTTTCCTCACGATATTTTTCCAATTCTTGAGAAAGGCTACTTAACATCACGCTATGACCACTGAGCCGAGCAAAAAAAAAATTGTGAGGAAGATCGCTAAGCGAAAACGAAGTGACAGCGCGGGCAGGTGATGTGATGTGACGGAGTGGGCGAAGACGACATTTCACACGGACAACGTCGCGGGTAGAAGCTAGTAAGTTATAATATACAAAAAAATCTAACTAAATTATGTTACTAAGCTACGTAATTAAATATAAATAACGTGAATTTGTCATGTAAATTGGTCTACTTTTTATCACGGGAAGCGGAATGTCTTATATCTATGTAAAATGTTAATTTTTGTATAATTAACTGTATCACATTTTACTAATTTCTGTTGCTAACAGACTATCTGCAGTTAAGGGCATCGGACCTGTTATAATTTAATTTACAGTTGATAAATTTTGGTAGGTACTTATTTGATAACATCGTGACCTTTCAAAAAACGGCCACCGTAGATATCTACAATATTTAACACTACATTTTTTTTATTTAAATACTTTTTTGTTTTAAACTCTTTTCTTGTACAGGGAAAGCCCCTTCCATTTTTAACTTTATTTTATTTTTTTATTACTTTACTTGTTCTTGTGTAGGTACTTTATTTGTTGTTAAAGCGGCTATAACAATCTGTTTAAACAAGTCCTTTCGGATTTAGTAGGTAGAAGATTCTACACCCAACTCGTGTAGAAGAAAGTGTGTAGAAGAAGAATGTATCACAGGTTATCAAAAACAACCCTGTATTTTTCAAAATTAACTTTACAATCCCTCGTCTGTGACAGCCCTACTTAACATAACTCACGTAGCGAGCAGTGAGGTACGTTTGTCAGTACATAACGACCTTAAATAAATAAATTAGCATTATTTTAACAGACTTATACCTATCTACTTGTTATTAAATGCTTATGACAAATATCTTAAGTAAGTATTTATGTGTTTATTGACACAACACTTAGGTACAACCGCTTTATCAAAATATTAGGTTATTTTGAGTAAAATGTAAAATAAAAAAGTTAATGTCACAGGTAGGGACTTACTTCCTTTTTGTTTAATAATTATTATAACATTGAAATGCTTTTAAGCAAATATTATACAACTAACTATTTAAACTACAAATAAAAACAAAATGACACTTAGGCGTCGAAGATGAATGAATTATTAGTTTACCAAAGATTTTTTTTTTCTTGTAGGTATTAAGTATCCCGGAATTGCCATGTAGGTAATATCGCAATGCAACCAAACTATCTAACGACCAATTAGACGAATTTTAAATGCCCTAACCTAGTTAATTTTTTCCACAAAAAAAAGACGACATTCTATAGTCCAATTACAAGGTATTATTCAATTGATCCACATTCAGAAACTCTAAGGGCTGACTTCACCAATGAAACTAAACGCGATCAGCACATCTAAACTATGTTCAAGAGGTGTTAGCGTCAATATTTCACAACAATGATGGAATTGCCAAGTAGATAATATCTCAAATCTCAATGCAACCAAACTATCAAACGCTGGTTAGACGAAGGCGAAATGCCTTTATATAGTTAATGTTTCCCAGAAAAAAAGATGTCCTTATTCAGTCCATACAAGTTTATTATTCAATGAATTCACATTCACAAACTCTGACTGACAGCTCTTGAACGCAGTTTAGTTGTGCTGATCGCGTTCAATATTGGTGAAATTCGCCCTAAATGGACACATTCAGCAAAACAACCAATAACAAATGAGTACCAGCAGATTTAAATCAACTCGCCTTTGTAAATCACCATGATGCGTAACATTTCGCTATGGAGAGCCCTATCATTGGCGTATTCATTCTCAAATGTTTAATAATCAACTCTATCTCCTTTATTACAAGGTGTGATTTTGATTACATTTTTAGTGTACCTTGTCTTCGATTTGCCATTATTATTTCAACCAATGATTTGGCAATAGGGCACCGTACGATGGCCCTTTGACGTCATCACATTATAAGAGGTCAGAAACTGAGAATAATACTTAGATAGATGTAATTTATATTTAATATCTAGCTTTTGCACACTCCTTCACCTGCGTGGACGTCGTAAAATATCCCACGGGTATGTGCTACCTTGACGTGATTAAGAGTAGCCTGTGTTAGTCCAGATTTTGTACTATCTGTGTGCCAAATCCAGAACATACCTACATCCCAGACCAACATAAAAAAATTTCGTTACTGTTTTACTATAACCTAATATTATAAATTCGAAAGTAACTCTGTCTGTCTGTCTGTATGTTAGTTACCTTTTCACGCCTAAACCACTGATTTCGACAAAATTTGGCAAACAGATAGATTGCATCCCGGGGAAGGAAATAGGATAGTTTTTATCCCGATATTCCCACGGGATCTACACTTATGCGGGTGAAACCGCGGGGCGCAGCTAGTTATGTATTAATCAAAGAAATAGTAATTAAAAGTGACCTGTGTGGAAGCTTAAAGTTTCATTATTTTGTCTTAGGATTAATTGATAATACCTTTTCAATTTAGATGCATTGGTACACCATTAAAAAACCATTAAAAGTAATATAATGAGAGAACTCTCCTAAATCGTTAATTATTTTAAATTCATTCAATACCGACTTCGCAATAATCCTAACAGTAACGAATCCTAACTATATTAGTTTAACAAATGCGAAAGTGAATTTGTTTGTTTCGCTTTCACACATTTCACCCAATTCCGATCCAACTGATCGAATTCTATCCGATCAGCAGCTGGATCGAATTTGGATGAAATTTGGCCCACAGATAGACCAGGATTTGTGTAAGGACATAGGCTACTTTTTATCCTGGACCGCAGACGAAGTCGTGGGCAAAAACTAGTAACAAATACTGAAAGATATCAGTAGCAAACTAAACGTTGCAGTTTAGGGAATAGCTGTCATTATGAAATATAATCGTTTAACATCCATATCGAATCGATATATCAATCGAAACCAAATTCCTATGAGCAGAAATATTGCAAGAAGTGTCGTTAAAAATTACGTAACACAAGAATGTAATGCAAAGGTCAATATGTCACCCACACCCACTTAGCATCTTTTGTTGTATTAAATGCTACAGCTCTGTCTTTGCGAAATACAGATATCGCCATGTCATCATCAGATACTTAATTAATATTGACTGATGCCTCTCATCTCATGATGGCCATGTACAGAGCGGCCGCCGAGAAGATGCGTCCTTGACATCTATCAGTTTCATACAAACGAATATGTATTGTATTTTGCAAATTTTATTTTATGCGCAGGAACGCGTTCACTCGACGGCCGGACTGTAACATCTAAGTACAATACTACCAGCCTGTATCTGTTACACTGCGAGACAAAGGACCCATTGCATTACGCTACAACAGAATATCATAACTACTGGGGGCCTAAAAAGGCCACTTTGGCAGAATCATAAAAGGATAACGTTATGGCGTATTTTTGTTCCTATGGCATACTTTTGTTCCTCCTAATTATATTTTCGCATAACATTATTTACGCATAAAAGCTTACGCATAATTTTTTTCCCGTCCCGAGTTATGTAAAATTAAGCATAAAATTCTAAAGCATAAATTTAGCATGCTGCATGTTTTATTTCTAACGACGTCGTCGTCGGCGTCGACGGAGCCCCACTGCGCGGGGCTCCTATTTCTGTCTGCACCATTGACATATATATTACTAGCGTAAGGACCGGGCTAACGGCGCGACTAAATGGCACCAACGCGCCGGCCCTAAAATGAATGTTTTAGGGCCAACGCGACTCAGTTGACAGTGGTGCGCGCGAACTTCGAACTTCGAACGAAGAACTTCTATGTAAAATGTTCAGACGGGCGTATCCTTACTTTTGAAATCATTGGTCTGCACAGTTTAAAGGAACCTAACCAAACCAAACCTCGGGGTGCCCTTCGCTCGCTCTTGCATCCACGTCTACCGTACCATACCGTAGTAGCACAACATATTGAATTTTTAAGATTTCCGATTGCTATTTAGGAAATGTATAGATTTCCTAGGAAAAGTGCATATTAAAAAATATATCATAGATTTCCTATCTATTTTAGGAATTGTACACATTTCCTAGGAATTGTATATGTAGAATGACGGAATGCACACTTTTCCGTTAACATATACATTTCATAGTCCGTTAGATCCATCACTATTGTATTATTGTATCCGTATCGCAGTATCTTCATTGTAAACGAATCTATTCAATTATTAGTCATTGTCCTGTGACAATCAGGCCGTGACCACAGAAATAGTAGATATATTTGCCACAAAATACTGGATTATGATCTGAATTGATTGTTTCACTAACTCATTTTTTAAGCATATGGCACAAACATTGCACCACGTAGTTGGGAAAAGGCTAGGCAGATGATGATAATGGCACAAATGGTAATGGTATGAGTAGGTCGGTCCCGGAAAAGGGTGTATTTTAAAACTATGTGTGCTGAAACGATGTGCTGCAATATCATCGGCAACTTTATTTATTTATTTATTTATCCATTTATTTCAGGCATCAAGGCCCATATAAACACATACAACACAATATTAATATAACTTAAAAATACTATAAATACATACAACATTATATTAACACTAAAAACTAACAACTAACGTACACGAAGTGTCGGCGTCGTGTTTCGCTGACTGGTGTCATGTAGCCGGCCACGATTTATACTGGGTAGCATGATATCGACGCGCAAACCATGAATTCAGCACATGATTCTAGACCCCTAGAGTAGAAATTTTTGTCAACATCAAAAAGAAATCTGCCGTTTCATAGAAAAGCGCGGAACCTACGCGGGAAATACGGTCGGAGAGACTTTTAAAAAACCCCTAAGTAAAAAGTCGTAATTCGAGGTTTGGCTCTCGCCTATTTCCTCCTCCAATATTAGACCAATTTAAAAGATATTTCATAAACTGAATATAGCCGCAATTATATTTAGCCCGCGCCGCGTGTCGCCACGCGTAGGTTAGCTATCGGTTACATACATTTAGTGCGTGGCGTGGCGACACGCGGGGCGGGACTAATGTAATCAATCCTATACTAAATGTATTATATACTCGTACTGTGTCCCTATGTTTTTCTTTTTTCATTAATAGTTGTCAGTACACTAGGCCTCTATTGACAGCGGTTTAAATCGGCATTTTTAAGGGTTCTAGTCATTGATATATTTATAAATCAATGGTTCTAGTGCTTATAAAAATAATGTATCATTAAAAAGGAAAACATAAGGACATATAAGTAGTTAATAATATTTAGGTATTATTTTTGTAAAAAATCATTGCTTTACGGTCATTAACCAGAAAGAAAATAGGCGAGAGCGTTTCTATGGAGAAACGACCACCCGCATTTCCTCGTATGAATTATGGATTCAGAATCAGTACTGAATCCATGCCAACATGTAGCGCATCGTTGTTTTTTTTTTCGCAGGCCCATAGATGTATGACAAAATCCATGAAGCAAATATTTTAAAAATTCGATAGCTGTACTTACACCCGAATGTTTTAGGAAAACAATATAGGCAGGATCATCCGACTTTGCTACTCCTTCAAAACCTCCAAAAATTCTAAAAATCAATTATCTTTTGTTCCAGACTGGCCAAGCCACCTGACCTACGACCACATCTACAACAACACACACTACGCCCAGTTACAGCCCATACACAGGCCATACAACCCAGTCACTAGCTTTAACAGCCATCGGCATAGCAATAAGTACAGTAACAATGACACTAGGGTCAACGAGGTGGATGATCGACCACATTATAAGGATGCCAGTGGTCCCCTACTGGTTGGGTTTGCTAGAGACCCTTTTAGATATTCTGTGCCGGAGGAGGATTATAGGAAAGGAGTCCGGTAAGTCTTCGAAAATTATTTTTATTCGTAGATCGTCTGTGACGTGTTTGCTGATGAATGGAAGATGATCATGTCAGTATGTCTGAAGTTCTGTGAGATGAGTGTATGAATTTGGTCTAATAATATTTTATTGTCTTTCAACTAATGTAAGGCCGCAGGAATCCACTTGATGCAAGAAACACAGAACCGGTTTAAGTGGCAGCCTACATCGAACAGTAGACGTCTTTCGTTATGAACAAATGGAATTGGCCGATGACCGCTTTATGTAAAAGTAAAATAAAAAATGAAAATAGCTCGTGTTGTGCCCAAAAACATTCAGCAAGGTTTATGGCCCAGTGCAGGTTCACCCGGAGATGTTATGAATATTCTTGAAGGCTCTTTTAAATAGACTTTAATTTGTTTTTTCCTTCCATTACAAATACCTCATAGGGAGGGTGAAAGCTCCTTGCCCAGCTAACCTTTCTCTTGCCTTACCATGCAGGCCAACATACACTGCGCCATCCTCTTCTTTTTCAAAACCGAAGGCCTTTATCATCACATTGTTTACCTCCTTTCAGAAACATAGATCCTCAAGTGTACATGAGCAAGACGGAGAACCGCGGCAAGCGTGGCGTCTTCCACCTCTACAATATGATGTACTGCGCCACCGGCTGTGACCCTCTCTCTTACAAGGGTTACGGGTGCTACTGCGGATTCCTCGGCTCAGGAAGGCCTACAGACGGTATTGATAGGTGAGAAAATAAACTCTTTGTATAAACCTGACTTCCTTGAACTTTTTTATCTTTTCATGGTTTTTCTTCCTCTTTCGTGTGGAAATACTCATATATCATGAGGATTACACAGGATGAGTCTCCGTCTTCATTACGTGATGGAGCCGTCCTACTTCTTCGTTTCAATAGCAAATGATGGCCTAAGCACACAAAAATTACCTAAGGGGTTTTGGCTGATATATTGTATTCTTAATTTTCTGTGGTAGGTCACAGAAAATTAAGAATACAGTTTTGGTTTCTGCACAACGACATGCAAGTGTTCAAGAATCGGCTTCTTTTAATTGCCATCAACAATATGGCTTTTAGCCTACAAGTACAAAGTCTTTTCATCCTGCAGGTGTTGCAAGCAGCACGACGAATGCTACGAAAACATCTACTGTCCATTCTACACGGTGTATCTGCAGCCTTACTTCTGGAAGTGCTACCATGGACAGCCGCTGTGCGCGCTCGAGAACTTCGACTCGCAGTACCAGTTCGTTAACGGATGTGCAGGCAGGCTGTGCGAGTGTGACAGGTATGAGCACGTCTAGTTTATCTAAGTCTTCAGCAACAAGAAGAACAAGTCTTCAGCAAGAAAACGATGACAGCCGTCATGGTAAAATAAAGTACCTAAAACAAGCCGTGCGCAAGATAAGATTTGGCAAGTGACAAACTTCCATACAAACATTCACCCACTATTTTCCCTCGGGAGATAAATTTTCAAAAATCCTCCTTCTTTTTACAAGGAACGCCTGTTAATTAATAATAAATTATTTTATTTAGAGAAAAGTTAACTAAGTAACTATTTACACTAGATACTAAATTAAATGATTAACTAACTTACTATACAAATAAATACAAAAACAAAGGACACTTAAGCGTCGAAGTAGTCGTCCGCATCGCTGTCATCCGGAAACGTGCCCAGAAGACTGGCAGCATTGCCACATTGAATGGCAATGCTAATTCTTTGGCCAAAGACCGACCCGGTCACGTGAAATGTCGACCAAGCGGCGAGAAAATTCCTTAAAAAATAATTAATCAGCCGAATAATAAAGTCATGTCAAACCCATGCCATGCCACCAATGTTTCATTATAGCATTACCTATTAATAAATTACTAATATTAATTAACAGGTGTTCTAGATCCAGCAGTAAAGGCTGTCCATTGGCTGTCAGTAAATTAAAGATAAGATTAAGTAGATTGATGATTTCTTTTGATTACACAACTTCTTGGTTTTGAAACAAAACCTCAACCAATTAAGTTTTCTCATTCCAGACAATTCGCGATGTGCGTCAGAAGATACCGGTGTCCAAGGAGGCGAGCTCTGTGCCGTTCATCGCCGATTCGACTACTACAGAACTTACTCATGTTCCGATGACGAATCTACCAAGACTACCATTTACCATAACTCAACCGGCATTTGAGACGAAATGAGCCATAGATTTTGAAACGAATACCAAAATTATTACAGTACGAACATCTACAGCTTGTATCAAAAACGTGTGGTCATATTTACGGGTATAGACCATCAAATTGAACATCTGTCTCCAAGGGACCAGCATCGTGTCCCTCGGAGAAAGCTGCTCAGTTTGATGTCATGTCGATGTTAAAAACATCGTATTCGCGAAAAGATAAATAATCAGCCGTCCCTTACATTTGCGTCGTGTAGGCATAGTCCTCCTTATCAATTTCGATAACGGCGAACCCTTTACTATTTCCTAACGTGTGCCTTAATATGACTCGCCAGACAACTAATGCCGGCAGAGCTAAAGGTAACGTCAAATACGTAAAGAGAAACATGAAGGGATGGATGTAGAAGCCTCCTCGTGTAGCGCAGTTTGTTCCGCCAGTTACTCAACTGAACCGAGCGCTCGGCGCATCCTGGACAGTCATACCCAACACCTTATTTGACTGGCCAATCTTTCCTTTCGCCCATTCAGCAATAAAACAAAAAAAAAAGACCTAGGCCCTCCTGCTTAGGCCTCTCTTTACGTTTTGACCAAAGACTACAATATTTGACGTTTTTATGTTGGTGTATCGAGGTGCTTTTTTCGAAAGTTTTTACATTTTTGTAGACTACTGTCGCCTGTCGATTATTGACGTTTTGTTTATGGGTTATACAGCATTATATTGTAGTCTTTGTTTATGGGACGGTTGATATTTTTTTCGCACAAAAGAATTTCTCGCTAGCCATGAAAAAGTTTGCTGTTAAGTTAAATACAATTTGGTGACAAATGGTTAGATTATCTACCAATAAAGATAGTCCTAAACTAAATGGTATCTCAGTAGACTTTTTGTTGTCATTGTACATGGGTAGATGGCTACCTAACTACCACGTCATTCCTATGGAATGGTTACCATATTTAGGTAAAATTAATTAATTCAAATAAATGTAAATAAATAAAATAATTTAAATTTTATTGTCGTTTCATTTAGCACGTCATAAGATATGATACATGTGAAATAACTTTAAAACGGCGTCCCAAAAATAATAATAAGTACATAACTTAAAAACTTCTAAATACAAATAAGTTTAAAATATTGCAGCAATCGACACATTTTCATAACGTTCCATTTTGCTTACTTAACTTTCACGCAAAAACAAATGGCATATCTACCAAATTTTTGTAATACAAAAAACGTATGACATTCACATGAGTACTTAACTGTGTAAAACACAAAAGAATTTGATTAAAATCATCGTGACACTTTCCAAAAATTGCAATACACGTATGTAGTCTGTTTTAACTTCAATATTATAATGGAATGAACGCACGAGTGGCGCGCCCTATCTCTGCATCTAGCCGAATTACACCAAACTATTGTAGCAGTCACACAATGAGTCTCACGATGCAGTCACAGTCCGCTTTGTACGAAAACCATTTAGTACAAAAAAAAATCGTCCACTTCAAAACATAAGTGGTTATAAGACTATCTGCAAACAAAGTGGCATATTATGGTCCCGGGGTAATATAGTAGGTACTTGTTTTCGTGAGAACACTCTACGTACAGGGTTATTTTAAATTGGCTAGCTAAACTCCGCAGACGCGATGGGTATCGATATCTAAATATGTTTTTTTTTTATAATGATTTTTTGTGTTTTTTTTAGTCACTTGAAATTCCTATCAGTTTAGAAAATCTGCTTTTTTTTGTGTGTTAAGTTCACAGCGCAATCCCATCGCGTCTGGGGAGTTTAGCTAGTCAATTTAAAATAACCTTGTCTTTCGATGTCGGTCAAGTCCTTGATTTTTCTATTGCACAGAACAATACAACATGCATAGAACGAACGCGAGTCTTTTGCAGTTTTAACTAACCTGTCAGCCGTGCGTCTAGCCTTCCAAATATCCTTTACATGATGGCATGAGCTATGACTCATAGCTCATGCCATCATGTAAAGGATATTTCTTTATTTCTTAACTTCTAAAGGAGAATAGCTCATAGCCTATGAGCTATTCTCCTTTAGAAGTTACAGACAAAAGAGAAGCATGTTATCAGCACCAACCTACAGCAGTCTATATCTATGCTGTTGCTCTCCAATTGCACGCCAGTGCCATTCAGCTCGATCCTTGGCAACTCTCATCAAGCAGCTACCAGCCCTGAGAACATCGTCCACCTAGCCTGAGGGCGTCTTACATTTGCAGATTCACGGTCTCCACTCAAGAACACGTCCTCAACGGTCAACGGTTCTACGACTAATATGGCCGACTTATTTCCATTCCAGCGTTAGTAGGTACGACCAACGACCGACGTAACTTGGCGGGCCTGAACTTCGCGCAGAAGGCTGCGCAAGAACGTTTTTTAGGAACCAAAAGGTGGCATGAGGCGAGTGTGAGTGAGAGAACATGCGCGAAAGTTCGCAATGGCTATACTTATATACTCAGGCGGTCGTATTGAAGGTACTGTAATGAGTATAGTGTGGGGCGTTCAAATAATACAACGTTATAATTTTATGGTACATTTATTCCAAACAGACACCCTTCTAGAAATAATTTGAAAGCTCATTCCAGATTCGTTTGAATATTCGAATGCAACCACAGTTATTTTTCTGCCAGACTGCACAACATAAGGTCGACTTTTGCAGACAACCTTTACAGTACCTACCTACATAGAAATACGACAGCATAAGGGTTGTGTAACTTGTATTTATCACAATGTACCTATACAATAGAATATCCAAAAATAGAACTGATTACCTAAACAAGAACATATTTGTTTATAAACATTGATCTTGATACAAAACCCTACCTTTTCTGGTTGATTGGCTAAGAAAGCCCTTCATTTTAATCTGCTCGGCTATTCAAAGTCTCAGCACTCTATCGATGATTTGTACCGGTTTAGCGGTTTACTGAAGTGAAAAGCAGACACTGATAAGAATTTTACCGGAATCAACTAAGATGTATGTATGTACCTACTATACATTGCTGCTTGCTTTATAAACCAACATATATCTTCCATATACAGGCTGGTCCAAATAGTGTGATCAAGAAAAAAAAATAGATTTTTGATAGATATGAATATTTTTTTTTATTTTTGGGGAAATTCTTCGGGGACATCTTTAAAAATTTATAACTTTTTTCGACAAGCTCTTCTATGATTTTTTTTTGCGATAGGACGGACTATCATGGAATACCCTTTCATGTATTAGAAAAAATATCTTCCTAACATTAGTGCAGGATCCAATTTTTTTATCGAAAGTGAGAAATTTACATTCTTACGATTAAAAGTACATTTTCTTTTTCAATACCTATTAAAAATGTTAACAAATGTTTCAGGTTCTACTAGTCAACTAAAACTTTTAATCGATCTATAGATATCTTATAAACTTGAAATCAACTTTAAGTCTCACCAAAACCCCAACCCCAATCAAACCAAACCTACCCAACAAAAATAACCAATCAACCTCAAATAAAAAACCTCAACAAAAAAAAAATGTAATCTTATCATACTTCTTTTAAAAAATGCTTTGTTAATTTGTGTCCTAGAGAGAGTAGGGAGGACTTTGCCCTGCAGTGGGACATCACAGGCTATAATAATAATAATAAATTTGTGTCCTAAATTTATTTTTATTCTAAGAATTAATTTTATACTTTTTGCTCTGCCCTACAGGGTCCATAATTGTACCTTAGCTTTAAGCCCCTGTAACCCCTCTACAACATTCATCATCATCTGCCTAGCCTTTTACATGGAGCGACTGCCTATCTGACCTCCACAACCCAGTTACTGGGTAATACGATACCCCTTGGTAAGACTGGTTACTGGTTACCGTAACGACTGTCAAAGATCCACGAATGACAGCCGGGACCAACGGCTAACGTGCTTTCCGAGGCACGGAGGGATCTCGGTATGTAAAGATGGTCACCCATCCAAAGACCAACCGCAGCAAGCGTAGCTTAACCTGATCGATCAACCTGTGCGGCTGTTATTATTTAGCCACGGGCCCCTCCACAACAATAAGGAATGCAAATAAATATATGAATATTTTATTGTCGTGTAGATATTTTAGTGCTTAAATGTGTGTAAAAAAAAGTCATAAAAATGCATAATAAATTCCAACATGTACTCGTAGATTTACAATCAGCAACTGCTTCTCATTATATTGGCTTACGTAAAGATCATAACTGTCAGCCCAGTAAGATAAATCATATCCCATTGTTTACACTTCACACCATATCTTATGGGATTCGCCGCGTCTCATGACATGCCGACCTCTTCGTTAGCACCCGGGGACTGTGCGTGACCTAACTCAGAAATGCCTTCTGTGATAATCACAGAGTTGTCTCTATAGACACATCCATTACTGAGTAGATCAGTCAGTATGTATAGATAGATATCTTCAGCTTCACCCCAATTAATAATAATATAATAATATTCCACAACTATCACACAACGCCGTCTAGTCTCAAGCTAAGCAGAGCTTGTGTTATGAGTACTAGACAACTGATAAACATACTTATATATTTCTAAATACATACATATATAGATAAATTACACCCAGACACAGAACAAATGATCATGCTCATCACACAAACATTTGTCCTGGGTGGGAATCGAACCCACGACCTCCGGCATAGCAGTCATAGTCACTGACCACTAGACCAACAGGCCAGCCATGCGTAACACTTTCAATAATTTTAAAGACTAATCCATTGCTTCATAATTATGTTCAAAAAAATTGTCTGCTCAACAAGGTACCTATACCTAAATAACGCAATGAATGTTGTTGAACTGTCAAAATAAAACCATAATTGCTACTGTTATTGTGTTACGCAATCTATCTTTCGAAATTTCAGAAAGTATTTTTCTTAGGCCGGCTTTATTGAGACCTCATTGAAAGTTAATTATTGATCTTTGATCGACACCAACTCTATATCGTCTAATCCTACAGGCTTGGTTCGCCGTCTGCGAACGAGTTTGGGTGCCCGCATATATCCATTATTCCATAAGGTTTCAGATTTCTAATTATCAGTGTAGCAATAAAGATTTAAGTATAATTTATTTCATTATATACATATTTTTATTTTTAAATATTAGGATATAAATCATTTAAAAATATAAAAAATAGTAGCCCACCGGTATCGGGAACAGGATCCAGCTACCGGCGATCAGGGCTCCAGCCAGAGACAGGAACCTCCACCAATACTCCAACAATACGAGCCGTGTCCAGAAGTAGGTAGGTACCTACCGCTTTCTGAATAAAGCCCTTGACGCCCCTGCCTGACGAGAGCCTCCTCAGGTGTTGGTCGAGGCTCTTGGCTATTAATCCTTTGGCTGTCACGAGTCACAACTATCGGCACAATGATCGCTGAGTCCATATCCTATATGTCGACAACCTCGCGAGCCAAGTCAAGATACTTTTGATTAGTTTATCTTCCTTGGCTTTCACGAGGTTCTCATCATGCGGGACGGGTTAGTACAATTTATTATTATTAGTAGTACCTACCTATCTTCATTTATTTTTTTACAGAACTTTATTTTAGGACCCATGTTCATATCAAGGCAGATTTTGAAGAAGACGACTGAGTACCTAATTTATGTAGTCTCCTACGTATCCGGGAGTGATATGTGCAATATTTACTCCTGGGTACTTACTTAGTTACATTATTTTTATCTCATCATGCGACGCGCGCTTTTCTTTTGTAAACCAAGTGTATATACAGGCTGTGTGTGTGACGAGTTGCGTCAGCACATAACATACACGCGACACGCACACACTTCCGACTTCGCAATTCTCTCGGACGGTGCCGAGAGCTCCTGCACACACACACGCATTCACAGCGTGTTTTTACACTTGGTAACCATAAGTATAGCGCGCGTCGCTTTGTGAACTATAAATACTATATCTACTCATTGTCAGCAGGAACAATTGAAAGAGACGACTACCTACGTTCTACAAAGCCTAACATTTTCTAAAACTATGCGCCGTACAATCAGCTTATAATTTTCCCACTGCTGGGACACAGGCCTCCACTCTGTGAGAGGGAGAGTAATCCACCACGCGGACCCCTTGCGGGTTGGTAGATGTCACATTTTTTCGAATTTTTGGTCCTAGAACGTTTTATCACAATGTTTCCCTTCACCGTTTTGACATGCGCCGTACCTAATCATTAAAGGCAACTGAACAATGCTAAAAGGTACATTCTAGTTGATAGTAGATACGACAAACTCATTATAAAGAGAAGTCACGGTAGATCAATACTCAATTAGCAAGTGATGTTTCCTGAATTGATTATACAGCCTATGTGTTTGTGTTCACGTAACGGTACAAGCTTTGTTATATTTAACCAGTTACCATAGTAACACTGCTACACTTCAATCTTGGATGGACAATGTTGGATTTCAAAGTGAGTGAGTATAAAACGACACTTCATTAACATCATCATAATGATAATAATGATTTTATTTGTAAGTAGGTTTGCACAAACACTTTTACACGTCAATCATATTTTTTTAAATAAACTAGGTGAGGCCGGCGTTTCCTATCTGACTACTCTGGGAAGAAAGGCCGAAACAAACTCAGAGGTCACAGTCTCTTTTAAAGTCGAGACATAATCTTGGTCAGATCATATCACACACCTAGATCTAAAGAGAGCTAACTCTAAAATCTCAATTTTTGAGATAAGCATTCCCTAACTCACTACCTAGCGACCAACAAAACAGATTCAAAAATAGTTCCATTACTCAACTTAAAAAGTATTGATCAATACAGCAAACTCCTGCAGTGCATATGGACATAGTAATCGGTTTTTCAACTTTCCTGAAAAAAATTGTGTTTTTTTGAGTTAATCGCTGTTTAGATCTAGGTGTGCGATATGCAGCAGTGGTGGCCCAGTGGTCACGGACACGACTTACGAGTTGTAGGTCGTAGGTTCGAACCCAGACAGGCGCTTTACTTTGTGTAAATTATTTCATCACCATTGCTCTCAAAACGGTGAAGGAAAACATCGTGAGGAAACCGGCATGTCCTAGAACCGAAAATTCGAAGACATGTGACATCTGCCAATCCGCACTGGGCCCGCGTGGTGGATTACGGCCCACTCCCTCTCATCGAGAGGAGGCCTGTGTCCCAGCAGTGGGAACATTATAGGCTGAATATGGTGCGATATGAAGACCATGTAGATCGATGTCGGTCTTTTGAGGAAAGAACCACACAGATTGAGTATGTCTGTCCAGTCAGTGCACGCATTTGTCTGAAATAGTGCAGCTCAAGTCAGAACTTAAGGAGCTCAACGATTATAACATCATCCACAGGCCGCATACGCAATGCTGGGCATAGTCCTCTCTTTTCTAATGCCAATCCCCACGCTCCTGAGCCAGCCTCATCCACCACCCTAATTACGTAACACACTATCAATCTCAATCTGAATCATTTTGAAGGATATTGCTAATCCATTGTTTCAAATGTTCAAAAAATGTGTCTGCTCAACAACGTAAATAACGCAATTAATGTTGTTGAACTGTCAAAATGAAACCTATTGCTACTGATAGTGTGTTGCGCAATTACCCCACAGGGTTCTACCCGCCAAAAGAAGGACGTCCACTGCTGGACCAATGCCTCACTCAAGCATCGCAATGGCTCCTGTGCTTTTCACATCCAGCAAATTCCGGCGATCTTCACCAGGTCATCTGTCCACTTTTTGGCACGTGGCGGTCACCAATCCAAAACTATTCAGCCCCAACGGCCATGCGTTCTGAGAGCAATGTGCCGCACCAATGATTGCGACGATAATAACAACTGCCCTGTTTACTACTAACCTTATTAGTATTACTGTTACCCTCGAAAGGGAATTATTTTTTTTAATTAAGCCTTTTATTCCCAAAACTTACATTTAAAAAATAATTAGATAAACAAAAATATATTTTTAAATAAATAATTTGATTTTATAAATGAAAGCTACATAATATTTCTTTAATTAAATAGTAAAATAATTAACGCCAGGGTAATAGTGTAATAGTAACAATAGCTAGACTCAGCTATAATTATCCCTAAATCTTGTGTAATTAATAATGTTTGATTTGTAATGTTTTTTCCTTTTTTTTCAGATGCCATTCCAAATCTTCGTTTTATTTATCACATTCCTTATTATAAAAGAATGCGACTCGTCGTCGAAGAAACGGGACTGTGTTCCACAAACTCATCATATTAGACGGGACGGGGATAAGAAACAAGACTGCCCCCCCGTCGCCTACTGGCCTTACTATTATTACTATTACCCCTACCCCTATTACTATTACCCTTACTATTATTATTACCCGGTTGGTTAAATTTTGGGTAGTTGGTATTAAAATTGATTTGTTTTTTCTTGTTTTTTTTTTTACATTTTTGTTATGGCACTCGTATTCTGTAGCTGAACAATCAATGGCTATTTAAGAGCGTTTACGCCGTACAGCATTTCATACACACTTTCAGGCCCTCGTTTTTCGAAATGAATGAATCGATTTTAATGAAGCTTCAGCAGGATACAAAGGTCTAAGTTTCTATGGAAAATTTAAAATCGGTCTAATTTGGCTGTAACACTATTTTTCGAAAATGTTCGTAAGTAACTTTTTAGATCTATACGAGTAATATCCTGCTTAAGCGTATGAAATTTCATTAAAATCGGTTCATTCATTTCGAAAAACAAGGGCTTGAAAGTTTGTATGAAACGCCGTACCTACGTCGTTAAACAAACTCATAGATAATAATACATATCCAATCTCATATTAGATATCCAATTAAAAATTATACAGAAAAAATTACCTGTTCCATATATTTTGAGCGCGGAGGTTTTATGCTTTTCTACAAAATAAGTAGTTTTTTTTTTTGTTATAACTATATGTATCTTCTCAGTATGTTAGTACATATCTTGTTTTTGCGTACGCGTAACATCACGCCTGTATTCCCTAAAACAGTAGGTAGGCAGAGGTGACCATTATATGTTTTTAAATTTTCACCGGCGAGCTACTTACTAGATCTCGTTCAAACCAATTTTCGGTGGTAATGTACATACATCACATATTTTTTTTAGTTTTATCATTCTCTTATTTTAGAGGTTATAGGAGGGGGGACACACATTTTACCACTTTGGAAGTGTCTCTCGCGCAAACTATTCAGTTCAGAAAAAAATGATATTAGAAACCTCAATATCATTTTTGAAGACCTATCCATAGATACCCCACAGGTATAGGCTTGATGAAAAAAACATTTTTGAGTTCCAGTTCTAAGTATGGGGAACTCCCAAAATTTATTGTTTTTTTTATTTTTTTTTTTGAAAATCATAATGCGGTTCACAGAATACATCTACTTACCAAGTTTCAACAGTATAGTTCTCATAGTTTCGGAAAAAAGTGGCTGTGACATACGGACGGACAGACAGACCGACATGACGAATCCATAAGGGTTCCGTTTTTGCCATTTGGCTACGGAACCCTAAAAACGTGTTTTTATTTTTCTCAGCTCAGCTCAGCGGCCTTCTGACTTTTTTTGTTTTTGCTCGGCCCCTAAGGGTCCTGTATTATTGTAGTATTTCACATGGAACGACTGCCTTTCGATCAAAGAGTAAAGTAACTATAGCGGAACTTTCGACCTAGTTACTGGGTAATACGATACCCCTTGGTAAGACTGGTTGTCAGACTTTCGGGCTTCTGACGACCCGTAACGACTGTCAAGAATCCACGAATGGCAACCGGGACCAACGGCTTAACGTGCTTTCGGAGGCACAAAGGAATCTTGGTATGTAAAGATGGTAACCCATCCACGGACTATCCGCGGCAAGCGTAGCTTCACCTGATCAATCGAACCGTGCGGCTGTTATTACTTGGCCACAAGCCGACAGACAAGAACACAGCCAGAAGAAGCCTAATGTTTGGGAAAAAAAGGTTCCATTATTGTACCATTTACAATATAATAATATTATATTACTGAATATAGTCAACAATATTTACAATAAAATAAAGAAAGTTCTATAAGAACTTGACGCCGCCTATGATGTTCACAGGCCGCCCCTTGTACTTCTTCGATATGTCACTCTCGATCTGGGAACAAAAAATAGCTGTTAGTTACAGCTTGGCGTTACAGAAGGCGTCGCGGCAGATCCCCCAGAACCCCAGAAGATGGCGGGAAGGCTGAAGAAAACAAACGACCAGGGGGCCTAAAAAGGCCACTATGGCAGAATCATAAAAGGATAACATTATGAATCATAATGGACAGTTAACTGTTAAGTTAATCGTATCTAAATCCCATTGTGAAGGATTTTTCAGTTTTTTTTTTCTGTGCTAAAATACCAATCAATCCAATCCAAATCCAATCC